>JAULKM010132077.1:0-19325 GCA_032355605.1 Rubia tinctorum
TCCACCGGACCCAATTCATTTCGGATCCTACTCAAAACCGAGCCCAAAAGTTGACGAAAATCAACTATTTTCCAACAGAAGTATGGCGGATGGGTAAAGGTGAGAAGGAAAATAGGGTTAAGGTTTGGGTTTAGCAAGTATATGGAAATGTTAAAGTATGAGTTTGGGCCAAAATGAGTCCATTAAAGGTGGATCTGCCTTTAGAATACAACGGTGTTAAAATCTCCAAAATTTACACCTTCATTAGCAAACATTATTTTGCACAATCAGCGGATATAGGCGATCTTCTCGGCCGTCACATCACAAGGAGGGCAGTCCTTGGGGCGCCAATGGTGTAGACCATAATTAAAAGAGTGAGAAAGGAGGAAGAGTCAAGAGGTACCTGGCAGAGCAGAAGATTTAACGCAAAGAGCATGGTGTACCGAAAAGAAGAAGAGTCCAAGGGAGAAAGTAAGAAATAAATGAAAGCGATGAATTTTAAATATGAGAGAAGGCCACCGGGCCCAAGAGGTGTATTGGAAGCAGAAAAGATGCCAAAAATGATTAAAAGTTGCCTAAAAAAAGGGCAAGTTTTTAGGCAACCTCTAAGCTAAGCATGGGTATGACAGACGAGTGGCGGTAATTATGAATGGCGATGCAACCGATCGGAATGCAACCCTACAATTTTCAAGACTTTCCACTTTTATAAATGGTAAGATCAATTTTTTCCTTGCAAAATACCAAAAGGCTCACAGGACTGAATTACAAACAGAAACAGGGACTGTAGCCCCTCCAGTGAACTCAGCCCAAACCCCCTGCGCTCACAGGGAGTAAGACCATAGGTTGGGGGACTTGATAAGACATGGGCCTGAAAGCCCACCTCAATGGCACATGCCCATGGATGCATGAGCGGCCCAAACTTCTAACAGAAGGATTAAGTTGCAATTAAAATGATTGATGGGGCAAGAACTGTCCCATCAGCCACCAAAACCATATATCAAGGAAGAGAACATGAGGAATGGTAGATTCTCTGATTTACTTGTTTCCAAAAATGTTTTCAATACTGAACCAGGAAGCTCCTATCTAACTTGATCGTTGGAGCAGGTACGACTTAAGGCCTACCTGTCTGGCCTTCTGTTGATTTCTTATAGGTCTTGGAACGAGCTTAGGGCAAGGATCGGGGACCAGTCATCCATTCAAATTTTGGCATTAACACTGTACGTCAACCATTTTTGCATCTTCTACTACTTCTACTCAAAATCTATGATAAGCTTAGCATAATGTCCCCTCATTTTTGGCATAATACAACTTCTACAAACTAAGGTTTCCAAAATTTCATTAACTAATACTGTTTTCCTTGTACTTCCATTAAAACAGATATCATCCCTCCAAAGCTATATTCCATATACAGTTTCTGCCACTCCATCTTTCAACATCTTTCATTTCCATCCTTTGCCTTTGCTTTGTTGAATGAGCCAGTCAAGTTCTGCATCCCAATCCCCCGGAAACCTTAACCATTTCATCTACCTCAGTATTTCCATCTATATCATCCATTTTTACCGCATTCAAAGAACAGATGCCTCATGGATTCCACTTCTCCACACAAAATAAAATTTTCATCTATGGTCATCTCTAATTTGAGCAGCCTATATTTTGTGGGAATTATACCATGGAAAGCCATCCACAGTGTGAACTTTGCTCTCGGCCTAGCAAAATTCCCATCAAACAATTAGCCTCCTCCAACTGGTTTTAGGTTTCTCATCTTTCAACTCACTGTACACTTTTCTGATGTTGAATCTTACAACTTCTTTTTGTTTCTCCCACATTTGTAACCCCCCACCATAATTTTGCATCTATCCAGATTTTTAACTAACCATGAGCTTCCTGCTGGGAACACACACTCCATCACTTCCTTCCCTTTTATATAAGAAGTATGGACCCATTTTATCCATAGCCGATCAGTTTTCTTACAAACATTCCAAATCGTCTTACTCATACTCGCCACACTCCATTAAATCAGTGAGATTACATTTAAGCCCATATTTCCCTTGGTTCACAAATTTTCTCCCAGAATACTAGAGCTTTCCTGGTTATAGACTCCGTACCTCACTATGAATATGAACGACAGATAGCTTCAATATGTTTGAGAACCACTTTTGGTAGGGGAAAGGCCTACATCTAACAATTAGTAACCGCAAACAAAACACTTTCAATTAGCTGTAAATGACCTGCATAACTGAGCAATTTGATAGTCCAATGTTTCAATCCTTCCCACAATTTTCTCAACTAGGGGCTGCACATTTTTATGGTTAATTTTTTTGAAATGGACCATTGATTCTCTTAAATGAAAAGTATGCCATTTGTGTAAGTTTTGTAGTATAAAATTGGATTTCTTCTTAGGGTAAAATATAAAATACCCTAATTTTTGATAGTGTTGAAACAATCAAGAATTCTTTGAAAGTTTTAAAACAACCTTAAGTATTCGTCGAATGTTACCACTATGCCCACTTGACCTAAGAATGATGTTGAGTGAGTAAATTCCTGGGTTGGCCATCCTAGAATTGACCAAAACACCCCTGTTTAGTTTTATTTTAAAAATGGACGGTTTTACTCTCCTGAAGTATGTCTCACCGTCGAACCCTAACAAGAATAATAGGGTTATATCAGCATGTTTTACTTTCTAGGGTTATACCAGCCCTAATTTTGAAATTTTGGGGTTGGATCGGGGATTTTTAACACTTTCCAATATCATAGCAAAAAAAATTTATTTATCAACAACCAGAAAAACACCCACTTATATCCGAGAATTAACTTTAATTTTTATTGATTCATAAACATCTACACTTATAAAATAGATGAATCAATAGTCCGATCTTTTTTTAATTAATCTATACCTGCGAAAATTTCCAAGAGAAAGTACTACTAATCTGAACCAAAACAAACTATTGAACTATTAATACAGAATTTTGAAGCCAATTCATACTAATCTCTTGAAAACATACAATTGAACTCTTTTTTAAACTTAAATGCAAGCATAAATTAATATATCAATGCTAAAATATGCAACATAAATAATAGAGCCATAATCCAATTCCGACATAAAACTAAAGAAAGTTAAAATGCTCCTTGATACACTAAACATAGTTCTTAGAGCATAACGGTAGCCAAAACCCTACATAGGTGGACATCATCTAAAAAGCAGCACTTACGTGGTGGTCTTCTACTTGGATCGATGTCCCATCTTTTGGAGCTTCCTTTTGAGCCTCCCCATGCACTTATCTTCCACTTGTCTCATTGGCGGTAGACTTGCTATTTCCCTCCAATGCACGACGGAGAAGGGTGAGGTTTATTCTAATCAACTCACTGTCGCCGCTCCTTATTCCTCCTCAAACTCCACCGCCAGCGGCCAAGTACAAATCACGTGCAGCGGTTTCAACATGGAGAAACTATACCTCCTCCACCATGTGTGCCACTGTGGGAACTTCTTATATGCATGAACCCTTAGGAAAATATCTCTTTTCTAGTGGAATGATTCCTACTACCACTATCTACTTAGTTGTAGTATATGAAACCTTAGGTGCTATAAATTGTATATTTGAAAGGTGTGGCGATCTCTTCCCAGGAGATGAGGCAGAGGTGGTGGTGCTAAGGTTTGAACAGGTTAAGGAATTTGGTGGTGGAGTCGTGCAAAAGAAGATAATGGGAAAAGTGATGGATGTCACCATTTTGTGCTGTTAATGAATCATCATAATGAATCTATAAAGGTGGATGAGGAAATATGAATGATTGTTTGAAGATTCATAGGGGTTTTGGAGAAGAGGTAGAATTGCGTCTTTTAACCTTCCATTGATATGCCACTTTATGAATGTTCCGAAATCAAAACTACCTTTGGTTCTATTAAAAACTTCGTTAGTCACAGTTGTGATACCAATTCAAGATTTGGAATAGAACCTAGAAATGGGAAAATAACCTCATTTGATTTCAGAAATGTATTACAAAATAAAAATATTCCACGGAGGATTCCACATTGTCTCCTTGCAATGTAGTTGAATTTTGAACTGTGCCGTGTAAAATGTTTGTTCCTTCACGAGTTCATAGCCAACTAGGAAGGGTAAAACAAAGGGAAAAAGAAAGCCAACTAATCCTTCACCATCTATTCGGTGGTCTAGGTACAACGGTCAATTTGCCATGGGAGAAACTAGAAGAAATCGTCGTTACAAGGCCACAAATTCATACGCAGAGCAATAGAAGACAAAGGGGCCACGAGCATTCACCAGAGCCCACAACAAGTCATGAATTCTTCAACAAGGCAGCAAAGGAGCATCATGTCAATGGGCACGCCGGAAATGCAAAGCAACCAAGCACTACAAGAAACAGGACCTTCTTCCTCGGTTCTACAAGACCTTTTACATCAATTTTTGGTCCCAAAAAAACTGAGGTAATAACTGTTGTTGTAAAAAGTACATTTGTTTACCTCAATTTTAGACCGACGTAGGCAGGTTTTGTGACTGATGTCGGTCCGAGCAAGAAGGTCGACTATAGGCGACCATGGCTGACTACGTTTAGGTCGACGTCGTCATGTATAATAACCAATGTCACGGGTAAATAAGAGCTGCGATAGAAGAGGATAGCTGTGATTTCGCGTAAGCTAATTTTGTGAGTGCATAAAAACATCGTCGTAGGGTCCACTATATTGCATGCTCTTGAGCACCCACGTCATGAGGCTACCGATGTGGAAAGCAATTGAATACAACATCGTTTTTAGGGGCCGACATTGCAAAACAAAATGGCGTTGGTTTATGCAACATCGGTAAGGTATCGTCTCTTCATATGTAAGTGCGACGTCGTGAATAAATCGTGGAGACATAGATTCTCATACAAATATTATACTCCCTCCGTCCCAAGATTATTGGTATATTTACTTTTTTCACGGTCTTTAATGATCATGTTTGGCCGTCAATATCTCTAGCTACATATAACAATTCCACATAAAAATTTGATATTTAAAAAATATATGTTAGGATGAATCTAACAATATGTCACATGACATTTTTATTATATGCATATAAATTGATATTTAGAGTCAAAATTTATCAAGTTTGACTTTGAAAAAGAAAATAGACCAATAATTATGGGACATAGGGAGTAATATTTAATATTTGATGACACAAACAGTCGTTCTTCGATAGCCATTAGATTTTATTAAATAATCTAAAACCATGGAAATTGGTAAATATCACACGACAATCAATCGTTGTTCAAATAATGTGGGAATCAATGACATTTTAAAAAAACCCACATAACTTGAACATATATTACCAATGAATGCTAGAATATATTAATATACATGAGTTTGATGTGAAATAGAAAGATTAATTGGATTGAACCTCTCTTGCCTATGTTGTATGGAATTAACATTGTCAAAGGGAGTAGGGAAATTACAAGTCCGTGCTGGAAGTCCATCGATAACTCTCGTTGTCTTATTACAACAAATCACATGAAACAAAATTTATGTTAGAATTGGGTGGTACCCAAATGATGTACACATAATATAGTCAAGTGCAAACGACATTAATCTCAATGTGGAAAAATACCTGATCTACTTCAAAGCAACGTCACTTGAAGGATACACCGAAGTCGCAGAGTCTGACTGATCAGCGACGTCGGACATTCATACATGTTTCAATTATTTCCTAGCCAATGAAACGTCAGTCAACACTCGGTCCCATATCATAAGGGACGATGAAATGCAAGTGACGTCGTACATTCAACCTGTGTTCATACGCAGATTTGATTATTGTCCATAATTAGCCCTAACCTAAACCTTTTTTCTCACTCCTTACAAACATGACATTATCTTGGAAACACAAAAAATATACACCATATAATATGTGACATAATCATCATACTTCATGAAAATATTCAATCATTGATCAATGAGGAAAAGAACACATAGAGGGCAAGTTAATAAAATTACTAAATGAACATGGAATGGATGGAAAACTACCTCAATTACTTTGAAGCCGGAGATGCTCTATCCTAGGACATTTGTTGATGTTTGAGAGAAGAAAAAAATTGATTGGACTCTTTAGTGGTTGTGATAGTGTGAATGGAAAGGATGGTCTGGAGTTGGGTTAGGAGGAAGTGTGTTGGAGATGGGAAACAGATCTTGGTGCTGAATATTATTGACGTGAAATAGGGTTGGGGAAAAATTTAGGTTCAAAATTTGAATTCCCATTAGAAGCTTCAGGTCGACCGACGTTGGTAGGGTGTCGTTCAGCGGTTCATTTTATGCAACGTCGTTCATATGGACCAAAGTCTAATTTTTAAAAAGTGTCGTATAATACTCCTTGTCAAGATTGCTGCCCTTTCTGACGACCCATTTATGCCTAACTAGGAACAACATTTTCCTAAAAATGTGAATAACAAAATGTTACCTACAATTTTGCATTTCGACTTCTCTCACCTTCTTGGAGGGACCTAAGTGAAAATATAAAAAAGTTTACCGGTTGTCCCAAACTTGATTACTATCATCCTAAAAAGAAATTTTTTCACCCGCAGTCGAACTTATACTAACTGGGGGTGATAAAAAACTGGTCTTATTCCAACATAGACTTCCACAAGTTCTTTCCGAATGACCCTCGTATATTTATAAGTAATCATCTAGAATTTACTGTAGACAATGTACCAGCGCTTTTTAAAATTTGATAGATGGAATTTAATTACCTTTTTATTTCATAAAAAAACTAATAATATGAAATTTCATGTGATTCTGTGAGGTGGAAATTATCGTTCTCATAACGTTTATCGTAAGGGTATTAATGGAATAATAACAAAAATGACGGACGAGTACCCCGGTTTGCTCCTCTCTTAGGCGGTACGCATAATCTCCATATCAAATATTTGCCCTAACATTTGGTTGCACAGTTCTAAAGCATAGTGAATATGCAAGGAAGTTTGGGTCATAGTGCAATTTACGTAAAGTTTCATCATACACTGTTTGAGAAGATTTTGGTCCCGCTCCTTTGACCCGTCCATGACCAAATCAGAATATCATGCTCATGACTTTGTGAATTAGATAAGGGTATCTCCAATTTTGAATTTTGATTTCTCCCCCTTTGTTGGAGGGACCTAAGTGCAAAAATTAAAAAGTACACCGGCAGTCCCAAAATCGATTCAAGTCGTCCCAGATGGGACCCTTGCCATCCTAAGTCAAATTTATAATCCCCGAAACTTATTAAGAAACTGACATGATCCCACAGAGACTTCCACAAGATCTTCCAATTAACCCTTGCATACTTATAACTAATCATATATAATTTAATCTAGACCACGTAGTAGCACTTTAAAAAATGGTGGTGGGAATTTTATTATCTTTTTAATTCATAAAAAATCAAGAATATGTAATTTTTGTGATTCTATATGGTGGAATATATCATTCTAATTAATAACACTCATCGTAAGGGTATTAATGATATACCAATAAAAATGTGGGAAGAATACCCCGGTTCCTTGATGCCTAAATTGAAACAACATGATTGTAACAATGTGATTTAGATTTTTGAGTGTCTTCAATTTTGTATTTCGTCCTCCCCCACCGTCTAGGAGGGACCTAGGTGTAAAAACTTAAAAGTTTACCGGTTGTGTTAAAATTGATTCCGATCGAACCGAACGTTAATAAAGTTCATGGACATTTATAAATTTCAATTAGTAGTATCTAATATACTATCAACCATTATTAAGATCAATTATGTTCGTTTTGGTCAAACACGAGCCCAGTTGCTATGATATTGGACTGAAATGGTTAGGCAGACTTTAAGGCTAGCCCACGTCGGTAATATGTCGGTAAAATTTCACTACAATCAATTGACATGCAACGTCGCGCATGCAGCTGGTCAAACACAAGCCCATTTCTATACTAGTGGGCTATATGGTGAGGCCCACATTTAGATTAGCCGACATCGCCCAAACGTTGGTACAATGTCGGTAAGGGCGAGTGCTATGCGACATCGCACTGGACGAGGTGGAATTCACAATGATTTTTAACGACTATATACATGGAACCCACCTCATACATCACTTCAAACATTCAACTTTCCCTCAAATTTCAACAGTCTCATTGCCCATCTTCTCAAAGGTATGATTTCTAGATGTGGTTATATTACTTTTGTTTTTGTATTTATATATGAAATTGTTATGTATATAGTGTGTGAATGTGTTTTTTTAATGTTTTGATGTTTCTATAGATTAGGGTTCTAGAGTGTACGAATTTGGGTTATATATCTTCCCCCGTTAATGTGGACCAATTTTTTGGTTTAGGATATTTGTTTTTGCCTGTTTTCTGCTGTTGTTAGTGTATTCGATGTTCTTGAATGTAACGTCTATGGTCCATTGATCCTCCTTCACTTGGAGTGATCATCGTGCGATGTTTCTCATTCATATTTTCTGTTGTTTAAATTGTATGTGACATCACTCTCGTCTTGGTTAACCGATCGGTTATAGCGAAGGTAAAGTGACATTGCCAAACCATGTCGAACTTGCCATTATTTTGGACCGATGTGTTAGTGACTTCGCTCATACATGTCAGCCGGGTCATACTTTGGATCGACGATTATGAGCGGCGCCTAACCGACTAAAAAGATTAATTGTATTGATTTCTACCAAACCATTTTTTATCTAGCATAATATTTATAACCTGTGATAGTATGAATTTCAGGAATCATGACTAACAATGCTGGTTCGAGGCATTCCCCGATTGAGGTGAGCGATTTTTGTTTAGATTTAAATTCCTTTTATTTTATTACTTATATTCTAATTTTATTTTTGTTAATTTCATTGACCATTGCATATATGTAGCGATTTTGATGATGACCGTCCGTTTACTACATTCAATGATATCATTCCGCGTTGCCCGTACTCTGACCGAGACAAACTTCGGGTCAATTCCAATTTTGGTAAGTTCTCCCTGTTACACATGATTTTACTTTCAATTTACTTTTTCTAAAGATTACTTTCAATATGTACTAAATGTGCTTTTAAGTTTATATTTCAGTATGTCCCTAGACATATTGTAGAGCTCCTACCACCGTACAAGTTACCTATTGTGCTCAGGTGCAACGGAAGAAGTACCACATGCATTACTCGGGGAACAAGAGGCTGAAGACCCTGACGCCGAAGGGTTTTAGCGAGTTTCTTATTGTTGACGAACTCATGGTTGGGGACACGCTCTACTTCGAGCTAATAAATGGTGTCGGGCCTATAGTTTTTAAAGTTACAGCTCTTCCCCATAGATATAATTAGTTTTTAGCCTAGACTTGATCTGAACATTTATTTCAAACAAATAAATTTGTATTTGGAACAATATTTATTTTTATGTATTCTAATCTTTAATATTTAATTTATAATCTATTTGTTGAATGTTATTTTAATGTTATTCAATCATTAATATTTAATCTAACACATGGACAATGTTTTAATAGTAGGATTATTCACAAAACTAAAAAAGACTTGTTGCGAACAATTTGAAACAAAAAATTTGTTGTTGCGAACAATTTTTTTAAATAAATTCATACTATTGACCTGCTGGCTGGTGGGCTGAAATTGTTATGCCCGTCTAATCCTGTGAAATTGGTCATGGGTTGATACATTGTAGCTCAAACTGACATTGGTGAGACATTGCACATGGTAAGGCGGACTTCACAAGGGTCCAAAGTAATGTCGTTCTGAAACAGATATAAATATGAGGACCCTAACAATCAGTTCAAGTTTCTCTTCACAAGTTTCCCGTGAATTTCAATAGTCTCCCCCTCCCTTCTCTCCTCTCTTAGAAAAAGGTACAGTTTCCTTACTCTTCTAACACCTAGTTTTTGTAATTCCTACTTTACATAGTTTGATCTTTGGTCTGTGAATGTGTTCTGTTTGGTTTTCTAGTTTTTATTCAAAATTTTGAGAGTGTGAAAATTCTTTGACTGTAAACATAGGTACTATGTTTTGGTATGTCCCCAAAGGGTTTTTGTTTAATTTTCTTCTGTTAAAACTTCATTTTTTTCCAGGTTCATGTGTTTCTCCCCATAACTTCCTCTGATACATGAGACGTTGGCAAGCTGTCTGTCACAAATCAGTTCATGCAATGAGCGTGCAACGTCGTACATTCTTATTTTAGTAGTATGTTCTTTAGTATGAGATGTCGCACCAATGTCGGTATGACCTTCGGTTGAACTGAATTGTTACAAATGTCGCATTTTATCATTTGCATTTACTTTGAAATTTCATATGCGACCTCGTTCTTGTGCCGGTCATATGTTCGGTTACACCGACTACTGAGCAAGGTCGCTGGTACATGTTGACCAAACCACTGCTTTGGACAGACATGTACTTGCTACGTATTGGCGACTTCTCACTGTGCATTTTCGAGGATAGCTAGTTTGTACTTAAGGCGAAGGATCGTCTAATCACCTTTTTTTAATGTTTTCCACCAATTTATACATATACTCCCTCCGTCCTATTCTTTTTGGCCCATTTACTTTTTCATGGTCTCCAATGATCATCTTTGATCATCAATATCTCTTGTTACACATACCAATAAGCATAAAAAAAGTTAACATTTAGAAAATGGATGTTAAGATGAATCTAACAATATCTCAATGATATTTTTATCATACATATATAAACTTATATTAACAGTCAAAGTTTACTAAATTTGACTTTGAAAAAGTTAAGGGGCCAATAGTTGTGGGACGGAGAGAGTATTTACTAACACATTTTTACACTTTATAACAACTAATTTTTTTCTTACAGTTTTTCGCACAACAGAGCAACCTAGAGCTTGATGTCTTCGACCTTGAACAACATACAGTGGCTGCTAATGGTCCATATTTCCACTGCACTCTGAAGCTGCAGAATTTTGAGAAAAACCCAACTTTGGTAATGCATTTAAAATTAATATTATTTGTTGCTAATTTCTTATATGTATGTGTATATATATATCGATATAAATATTTCCAACAAAAAAATTTGGTGACTTGGTACATCCCGAGGGACATTGTAACAATCCTGCCAAATGACAAGACCCCCATTATGCTAAGGTGCTACTGGACATAGTGACACATGAACTACTCGGGGTGGAAAGATCAAGGTTCACTCCCCAAAGGGTTTTGGTGAGTTACTTTCTGAAAATCGCCTACGAATTGGGGGCATCTTGTTTTTCGAGGTCATAAAAGATGAGGGCCGATTGTCTTCAAGGTCATCATAATGGGCGTGGATTGAAAAAAATTATGTTCCGTTGGAACTAAAATAAATACTAATCAAATTTATGTAGCATGTTGTAAGGATAATTTCATGACCACTATTTTTCTAATAATTTAACTACCTTATTTGAACAATATATGATTGATTGAATGTACGATTTAATCTTTTCATGAGTTTAACAACCATAATCAACCGTACCATTCAACAACATTTTCTAAAATTGTTTAAAAAACCATTAAGCAAATAATTTTTTAAATCAAAGTCAATCACTTTCAAACAACTATAACCTATAAAAGTTAACCAAGCTAAACCAAAATGAAAACATCAATTAAGCAGAAAGGGCATGGGAACTTACTGTGTGAAGAAAATAGTTTGGTATGAGGGAAGTGGAGTGGAATGTGGATGATGGGACATTGGGAGGAGAGAGAGACGCCAAAACAAGGAAAAACGTACGACCGTGACTTTCATTTTTCCTTCTTTTCTACCACCGTCAAATTCTTTACTTCTTGGTTGTTGTGGGTTTCCCTCTTATTCCACCTTTTCAATCGTTACTTAACAAAAATCACCTATTTAAATATTTAAATAATACTTCCTCCTTTTTCAATGTCAACTTTTTCTAACTTTAACCTTTGGAAGATCTATCATTTAAATAATTGCAACGTTGATCGCCCATCCATTAAATATCGTTGAAAATGATTTATAATACGACTTTGGCGGGCCTTTCTAAACAACATATGCGACGTCACACGCTATTCGGTTGGATTATTTACTTTATTTCTTTAAAATTTTGCTTCAGTTAAAATAATAACTGAGGTAAAAAGCATTTATTTACCTCGGTTGTTTTTTAACCAAAGTAAAAAATATTATTTACTTCAAAAATAAAAATAACCGAGGTAAAAGAACTTTTTACTTTGGTTATTTGACCTAAACCAAAAAACCGAGGTAAAAGGGGCAAAGTAATAGGTCATTTTTCTTATAGTGAAGGTTTTGAACCCCAATTCCGCACTTTATTTATATTTTGGTTACATTTGGATTATTTCTGCCCCATTATTTGTGTAACCTAATTACGATAAATAGTCCAACCCACCTAGATGAAGTAATACATTTTCATGCAAATTTGGGAAAATTTAGTGACAAGGATAGGGTAACCAAGGTTAATGGAGTTATCGTGACTGTCAGTAAATTCACGATAAATGATGTGTTAGGGTATCCCTGTATTGACCCGAGTTGTTTACGCCCTAATATCTCGGATAGCCATTATAATATTTTCCATCAATAAGCTTGGCCATCTAAGACGTACTTCCAACCACTGTAACCCATATAAATAGGGTGTAAGTATTCCAGGTTATAGGTTGACAGGGCTGGGAAAACTGAAAAATATAACTTATCAATGTTCATCGTGGAGCAACTGTTGGTTTTTTAGTTGGTTTCCATGAATGTCGTTCCATTGGAGGGGGAGAAAAATGTGTTCGATCCCACCATTGGAAGCCTTATGATCTTCTATTACATCATGGAAAAGAAACCGCTGAATCCCGAGTTCACAATATTGTCCTACATGAACAAAGCTGCCAGTATAACAAAGGGGAAATTCCCTTATAAGGGTTTATTCCCTAGGATAATCAAAGCGTAGGGTGTTATACTGATAGAACTCCCATTTCCTTTTGAATATTATTATAAAATTGACTTGACCTTAAAATACTCTAATTAGATACAAGGTGAAGGTAATTCGAGGGGTAGTGGCTATAGGTGCTAAGAAGGCTAGAGATTCAAAAAATGGTGCATCATCATGGGTAGGTATTAAGTCATACACCATTCATTAGTTTTCGTGGTTTGTATCTTTAAATTTTATGTTGAATTCTATGGTATTTGTGTGTAGGATTCGAAAAAGATTTCTACGGAAGTGGACGAATATGTTTGTGTTCTTCAATAGCCAAATGGAAGCCCTATAGATGGAGGTGAAGAAATTGAGGGCCGAGGAAGAAACTTTACTTCATGGAAAAAAGATTGGCTTTGCTTTAAGTGAAGACGAAGAGGATCTTGATTTCAGACATGTCTCTCTATCTAGCGCCGATGAAGAAGACGAACCCTAGGAAGATGTCACATTGTACCTTTGTGCTCCCCGAAAATGTCTATGTTACACACCTAAGAATTTCTTATAATGTAAATTTTAAAAATATTTATTTTGGGATTGATGATGGGTAACTAATGACACATTATGAATTACGATGTTGTTAAATTACATGATCAAAAATGACAAACGTGTACCCATCAATGGAATAAGTATCGAGTTTGGCGTGATTGTGAGTCACCATGTTAAATAAAGGAAACCACTTCATCTAACCAATCGAAGAAGTCAGAATTTTACAATGGCAGTTATTAATTTGGATATTTGAATACCCTGCATGATATACTACCGTCATTAATACTCCTATTTCGTAACATATATGTTACAAGTTCGACACCAATTTCAGATATCGCACTGGCCAAATTAAAATCCCACGAATTATTAAATAAAAGCATTCTAATATTGGTTAAGATATCAGAACCTACAAATATTATGTACAAATACCCTGCCGAGGAACCCTTCGAGTTGGGAATTGACTGTGGACGATAAACCCTTATTTTTGGGGTACATAATTTTCGCTGCGTTTCAAAATTCCCCATGATTTTAAAAAAATCCTCACATCAATTTGAATACTAAGACCATGGCATCCACCTTTGCTACCCGTGGTGAAACTACTAGTCAAATGAAGCGAACTGAAAGGAAAAAGCAATCGGTGCCAACTTTTGATGCTATGAAAGGTACAATGTACTGTTAGAAAATTCCAAGTTACTAGATTAGTATGCTCTTGAACTGAATGATACCACATCGATAGGGCTTAGGCCTTATTCTCTGAAGTTTTTCTGATATGATTTGAACTGAATTGAAATGAACTGAACTGAACTTAAATAGGTTTACTAAAAATAGTAGTGACATGGCTAAATCAAACTAAAGTTCATCAATTAAATTTTTGTTGAATTGAACTGAACTGAATGGAAGTGCAGATAGGTTCTAGAGAACAAGGTCAGAGTAATATTGTCTCACTGTTTGAATTTTAGTGTTGCTTAGGTGATCCTCACTCCGCGGGTCACTAATAAACAACACCTTTTTACGGGAGGTATCTACTAACTTGTGGAATGTTTCACAAAGATAGATATTTATAGTTTTGCTCTCATTCTTACTACTATGCTACCAAAAATCTAGATTGCGACAAGTCCGGGCTCGTCCAAAGAGATGCTAGGACCTTAAAAGTTAACTAAACACAGCTGCAATTGGGTCGTCAATCAGATCACATGTCAAGACTAGCTAATGTCACAAAAAAGGTTTGGGGGGGAGAGGTTTATCTAAAACCTATAATCATGCAAAGGCAGGAGAGAGTAGACTATATAAAACTGTAACTTGGGGATATTAGCGTTACATGACCGGTAGTATATTTTTTATCCTAAATTCAATAAAGTAAAAGACGTATAAACCTATTCTAATGCTTATGCTACATAGTGTGGCCGACAGTCAACACTTCACCTTATTTGTCATATAAGGGTGTGCTTGTATTCTTCTACCGACACCGCCTTCGTGATTAGGGGAGTGCAACAATGACCCTGCCTGCTGTACATAATAGATTCTCCCCAGTAAGACTAAGTCCTGGGAACTCCACTACGAATACTTCTCCCCAGACCTATAGAGGCAAAGTGATAGGCCCCTTATTGTTGACTCTAAGGTTGCAGCGACATATGTCAAATTACGCTAACCCTAGTTTGCTGCTAAACTATCTCTATTTGTAACCTTTCGGGCTCCAGTCCAGCTAACTAGTATACGGTCATCAGAACGGTGATTCAGCTACCTACATGCATACGCCATACGGTCCTTGACTCTCGCTCCCCTTATTACATCTTGGTTTCACTGCCCATGGGATATCAATCAATGAGCCAACATGAAAGTAGACTAAGGTGTATGCCAACATAGTGTAACAATCATTAAATTAACAATAATGTAAGGGACAAGTCAACATAATGTTCATAAGCATATAAGAATAGGGAGATCTTAGAATCTCATAAAATAACTACCAAGCCATAAATATAAATATAAATTCCCAAGTTAAATCACTACTCTACTACAAATAAATCCATGACATTTATTAGATTAAAAGCAATTGATCTAATAACTAAGAAAAAGAAAAGAAAGGAAAAGAGAAGAATAACTCTAGAGAGAAAGAATTCTCCTCTTCCTTCTACCTACTAAGAAAATAAGAACTAAATTAAGCCTAATTGTTAAAACTTAGGAGGCTAAGGGCTTTTTATATAGGAGAAGATAAATGGGGCTCTAAAGACCGAAGTTTGGAAGAAACCCTAAGGTCCCCACTAGTGCCACATTGGCACGGGTTGTGCCTTAACACTGCCACACTAGAGTGGGAGAGGCCTATTAAAGTCGGTTCTGTAGGAAATTTAAAGGCACTTTCTAAGTTCCTTTAATGGTTTCGCCTTTAATCGATCAGAAAATAAGGCGGTTCCGAGAACCACCTTTTAAAATAGTTAACGAATGAGGCTTTAACCGCCTTTGATTGAGGCCAGGAACAACCTTCAATTGTTTATGAGCTCGGATACTTGCGTCTGTGTTTTGTATCATATCGACATTTCCGATCTCGAAAAATTTCCTAATTCCGAGCTCAGAAATGATTAATAGCTTTGTTTCGGGCTCTTTGAAAAATGAAATGTAATTTTTGGACTCGAAAATTGTTGTGTTGAATGTTTTCATACTCAGAAATGTCATTCTAACCAATGAAAAATGAAAATCAAATCGACAAATACTCTCCGGAGTTGAAAATACAATCTAGTCTTTTGGTACTCCCTCCGTCCCAGACTAAACTTCACAGAATCTTTTTCACCGTTTTCAAGAAACATGTTTGACGGTTAATATGTTTATTTACGTATAATAACAGGAAAAAAAAATTCAATATTTTGAAACTACTTACTACGACGAATCTAACAACATCACGTACGATGATATTATTGTTTACATATATCTATTCAAATATGTGGTCAAAGTTTGATGGTGTTGATTGTAAAATAGTAAATGTGCAACTTAGTCTGGAACAGAGGGAGTATATATTTTTTAATTAATTTTCCCGACACGAAAACATCCTTGACACACAGCCATAATTTTTAAACAATACAAGATATCATGTTGCACATAAACATAAAATCTAAAGATAACACTAACCGAATAACAATCTATACATAGGATTAGAAATCACTACAAAAATATTTCAACATTTCTAAGGTTTAATGTTTACTAAATTGAGTGTCCCTACCAATATTGAGATTCCCCAGTGTTGCATACCGGTTGAGAATTAGTTGTCGAGCCAATGAATTCCATACATTGTTGATATCATCTTGCGAGTAGTGTTTCCCATCCTTTTAGAAAATATTATAGTTACATTACATTATTAAATATTTGGCAAAGGTTACTTAGAAAGATTAGAAAAGGTTATTTGGGAAATATTTGGTTGGTCACAATTTTCCTCCGTTGCTGATTCCAACACCACAACAAATGCATCGGCCAGTTGGAAGCATACCAAAAGAATTCCAAAGTAGGTTTTTTTGTAATAAATGTCAGAGTAATCAAAATTGATTTCAGGAATGAAATTAATAAAGTCATTCACAAGGTGTAGATCAACATAATCGCTTGATTCACTTGCTCACATCTCTATAGGTCTTCAAAATCACTCCATAGCGCCATGATTTCACGTTTGGCAATTATGTGGTTGTAGCCATTTATAAAGGATCATTAAATTCACTAATATTTAAACAAAACTAAAAAAATCCATATATACTAAGAATACCAAAAAAAATAGGGTTTGTATATAGAAAGAAGACTAATTAACCATTCAAGTTTAAGAACAATAGTATTTAACCTAAAATTTACCCACTCTTATACCTTAGTTAATCAATAAATCAAGAAATCTAACATGTATGAGTCAAATCCAATGCATCATTTTATCATCCAACACCATTTAGGCACCAAAGCCATAATATAATACACAAATTGTGTTTAACAAACCCCACATAAAATAAAACTCATGAAATGCCACAATGTGAACCCTAACTAACATCATGACACAAACATTTTGATTTTGGTCATTTTAGTTCCAAAATAGTAAACCCTAGCCATTTATTGAAGCGAAGTTTACCTATATGATCAATCAAAGGGTATGAAATACTCCTTCATAGCTTCTACCTATACATCAAACAAATCCCTTGAGAAAGACAAAAAATTTAATGAGAATTTGGAGTAGAAGAGAAATAGGAAGGAAGACATACCTCTAATCTTCAACAGATGAAATCCTGAGGTGGTAATGGAAGGGATTTTAGTGTAGGGTTTGGGAGTTTTTTTTGGAGCGGGGTATGGTGGGATTGTCCCTTTTTTAAAAATAGATATTAAATACCCATTTGACAGCCCTTATGGGTATTTGTTTGTTGCGATGCGAGGGGTTTTCGAGTTTGGAAACATCTACGAATAATTTTCCTAAACTCAGAAAGTACTCGTCTCTATTGTATAATAGGCCGGACCTATTTATGAGTTCAGAAACTCTTTTTCTCTATTAAAAAATTAGGTTAAAATGGGCTACTCATTTGAATCCCCAAATCAAAACCCTAGATTGGTCAACACAAAACCCCCAAGTCAAAAATTCTTGTTAATCTCAAAACCTACATCTATTCATAATGAGTTATACGAGCAATGACGCTAAATCAAAGGCAAGCGATTAGATCCCTTGTCTGGTCACAGAGATTGAAAAACACCCCAAAATTCTTCATCGATACATCCGAGCAAAGGTATGTTGCTTTTTCAAAGAGGAGAGTTATAAATTAGAAGGCTATATTAGCATCATCCATAGGAGAATTAAGTTTAGACTATTTGCTCGCACATATCAAAACCCAACATTTAGAGGAAAATACTTTGTATGGATGACCCCATTCATGTGAACGATGTGATACAATTTTATGTGAATTTGGGTCAAAGTAGGAACGATCATGATTTAACTAGGGTCAATGGGAAAGATGTAGATGTGACTACTTTTAAAATTAATGAAGAACTAGAGTCCCCTTACACTACCCCCGAAAAATTAAAGCCCGATGACCCAAGTGGTCCCCTAAAAATTTATCACCCACATGTTTGGCTAGGCTTGAGTGAGACTACCTCACTTTGTTAGATCACTATGGCTAGGAAATATTTTAGGAGTGCGGGAAGTGATGCAAGAAAGGAAGATAGCTATGATGTCAGTGTGTTGACTGTAGAACAGTGCCTAGTGTATGAGTGGATATGTCTCAATGTTTTGTCCATGGGTGGCCACACTTACGAGCCGATCATTGCTAACTCATGTTATTTTACAAAGTTATGGAGGGGTCAAGATAAAACCTGGATATGCCATCATCTCATTCATGTTGAAGTCCGCGCAAACTAAGAAGAAAGATCTTTCTTATGGTAGTTTGATAACTGCTATGCTAAAGAAGGCAGGCATAATTCCTGAGGACAAAGCTCTTAGGATGGAATACTACAATAAGAGGTGGTTCAAACTTAAGCAGGTGAGTCTCGGCTTTGACGGAAAGTGGGAGTTCCGTCCAATACCCAGTCAAAAAGCTAAAATTGCAAAAAAGAAAGCTCACAAAGAAGATGTAGAAAAAATGAGGCATCGAGCTCCCGTACGTGATAAGTTTTTTCAATTATTGTTGTCGTTTAAGTTCAAAATGTATAAATAAAATTTTATAACCAATTAATTTTATTTATTATTGATTTTTAGATACCGTGGCAGTTTGAAAACTAGGTTGACCAAGTATTTTTATTGTATGCGTGCGGACATGACCGAGAAGCAGGAGATGTTGACCCATACCCATTCCCAGCACGTCGTGTTCCTAGAAGCCCAAGGCCTCCATCTGGAATTGAGCGATGATGACAAGCCGCATAATTTTGAGCTGGTATTCTCGGAGAGTGAAGATCAAGATGATGATGATGGTGTCATGTCAGTGATGATGGAAATGGGGGTCAAGCCATTCAAGAAAACATC
>JAULKM010132087.1:0-19324 GCA_032355605.1 Rubia tinctorum
AAATTCCGGTCAGATTCCAAATTAAAATCGGATGATGATGTTAAACTGGTAAGTTGCTAAGTTAATGACAGAGTCCAGATTTTTATTTTTTAAAAATAGGGGTATAATAGTCCATTCACAAAATTCCGGTCAGATTCTGGTTCCCAGGGTTATATTAGCACTTTCAAGCAAATAATAGGGTTATAATTCCACTTTCTGATTTTACAGGGTTATATTGGCACTTTCGACCAAAACATAGGGTCATTTTAACACTTAACTCTTAATAATTTCACCAAAAACACACTTTTTAACGATGAATTTCAGCACAAAAAAGCAGAGCTGCTTGTATCGTTTTTGACAGGGGACATCTCCATCTTTCGATTCTCAACCCACAATTACTTGTGCGGAAACAACAGGCATTCTGTCCACCGCTTCCTTGTTGGTGCGTCCTGTGTTTATTTTCTTTTGGTTTGTGTTTCGTGTTGGGGTTATCAGTTGTATCTCATTCAAAATTGAATATTGGGTTTGACAAATCTGTGTAAATCGTTTTGGGACCATGCTTATAGATTTGTTAATTTCCTGAAAATTTATCAACACTCGACAAAACCTTCTGCTGATGAATTTGGTTAAATAGTTGGAAAAGATCATTATGATCTGTTAGATCCTTCTTAGTGTACTGATTAGCGGGTGGATGTTCCCTCCTTTTGTAAGCATATAGGTTTCTGGTTTACTTTTTAGATGCAACCAAGTTATTACAGTAATTTCTTTATTGGTAAATGTATTCATTTTTTTTCTTGATTGATCCCGAAAAAAGTCTCCTTTCAATAGGGAATTTAGGTTTTTTACCATTTCGACGTGTTCGCTGTTTGCTAAATATAAGAAGTATTTTGTCCTTATTATATATATAATTATATATATAGACACACATATACATATTTATGTTCTTTTTCCCCCCAAACCGTATTATGTAATCTAGCTTACTTTATTTGTTATAATCTGGTTCTCACAATATATATACCATGATTACCTGACTTTTGGAAAATCATAAGTTGTGTCTCATATATGCTTTTATATGGGAAATTGTGACCACCGCCTCTATAGGTATTTTTACATTCCTAGAATCCCTTTATTTTGATGATAGGTGGTGGATGGTTGGAAAGCTAAAAAAATTAACAATTCTACATATTACGATGTTTCAGAGTCTCTGCATCTGATTCAAGTATTTAAAGATGCAGTTTTAGAAGGCTGAAAGCTTCATTTCTTGTTGGTGTGTTAACTTTTAGAGATCAGATGCTTCTTTAATTCCTGGTACCCTTTCAAATTTGATGCATGTTACCTTTCATGTCAAAAAAATGTAGACTAGCAGTTTGTTATTGTATGATCTTATAGTCATTTACTACTTTTCTTTGGCACTACTATTAAGATTTTTCTTTTCTTTTCTTTCTCTTTTGGGATGCTTCCAGTGCATGAAGCATGGATCCCCCAGCAACGCCACCTGATGATGAAGTAAAACCCATGGATCCACCGACGACCACAAATGTGGAAGTGAAACCAAAAAATCTTGTAGAAGCAAAGGAGCGAGGTCCAATGTTCCACTGTGACCTCCTTGACGCTGAAATTGTTCACAAGATAGCTGCAGCTTTGCTTCCTGGATTAGCCTCTGCATGTGTTGACAACACGACAACTGGTCTCTTTAAGACACCTGCAGCAGTGGCTGTTGATATAAGAAGAGAAACGGTGGACTATCTGTTTCAAAGAAGTGAGAATTTTGTGGCAGAATCTGTGATCCTTGAAGGTGGTCCAGATGCAGAAGTGTCTGATAATCCGCATGATATTATCTTAGATTTTGTTGATGATTTTGGAACTCGAAAAGAAACTTTTATAGCCGGGTTTCTGGATGGGTACTTAGTGATAAGAGGGAAGACAGGATAGATGATTTCGTCCAAGAAATGGAGTCAAATGGGTTTTGGTTGATTGGAAGGAGGGAGGCAGTTTCAAAGACTTTGGTTAAGAATGTTAACGTCAAAAACATATACAACTGTGATAAGAAATTTAAGTCTCAAGAAGAGATTGATGAACATAAATTCAACTGCAGCTTCAGGATTATGGACTGCTTGAATGAGGGGTGTAATCCCAGGTTTAGTGCGGGTCAATTTGAGTACCATGAATCAATTTGCCCATTCAAAGTTCTTCCATCTGATCAGAAATGCCCAGAAAGTATCATGAGATGTGAGATGGACCGGCATTGTATAACTGTCTGTCCAATGAAACTCACGAAGTGTCCATTCTATCAAGTTGGTTGTCAAGCCCTTGTCCCCCGGTCTACAATTGATCAACATCGTTCAGAGCAACTTCAATATCATTTGGTCTACATTCTTCAACCGCTTCATAGAGAAGCCTCGGTTGAAGATTTGAAGAAAAGGGCGGATCAACTGGTTGAGGTGAGTTCCAAGGTTTGAAAATCTATCAAATTTTTTTCTCTCTTATATGTTTAATCTTAAATGTGCTTTAAAATTCTTGAGTTCATTCTCTCATGGCAGTATTTGATAGTTGTGTTGACATAGGCATGTCAGAAGTTAATCCTGCGTATTCTACTATTCTTCATGCTAAGTTGCTGAAAACTATTTGATGAAATCTATTTCTTGGTTCATTTGTTTCCACTGAACCTATTTAGTTTAGGATAAGATAAGTTGGGAGCTTTCTTCATCTCTATAGCTTTAGTATATGAATCATTGTTAAATAAGGCTACTCAATATCATTTCCCTATTACTTCCTTGATGTAACATTTTCCAATGGTCTTTATAGTTAGTATAATAAGCTCTTTATTACCTGAAGATCCAGAACCTTGCCTGGATTCTCAGCTAGTGAGGTATAAAAAATCAGTACTGAGAAGTTCTTGGTCCTACTCCTACTTCATTATCAACAGTTTAGTTTGTAGTTATGGGAGAAATCATAATTTTTTTTTGTTTTAGTTCCTGCTTTGTTAAATTGAATGACATCTGCAGTGATTGACATCTGTTTTTCTTTGCATATCAGTTATCATCTGTAAGTAAAGTGGTGAGAGCCCGTGATGAAAGAAACTTAGCTTATCTAATAAAGGACCCTGAAGCTAAGCTTGGGCCATTAGAAATCACCGTAAAGGAAAATGACACTGACAAAAAAGGTGGAGAATCTAATGACACAAAAGAGGAAAAACATGGTTCTTCTCCAAAAAAGGACTCCCCAGAGCAATCTAGTGTTGAAGTGGAAAAGCATGGTTTGTCCCCAAAAGAGGTGTACTCCCCCAAAGTGATCTAGTGTTAAGGCAGAAACTGCAGACTCGTCTACTGAGCATATCTAAACCGGGGACTCATCACCTCAAAGGTGATCAAGGTCATCTTTTGAGATGGAAGATAGTAGAAATATGCCAGATGTAACAAAATGGTTAACTGAAGTCTCAAGAATTAGAGTAAATATGCAAGTGTTGTGAACTATATATATAGAAATAGGATCATGTGAGAACACTCATCTTATGTGAGAATACCCACTTGTGTGAGAAAAAATCCTGACCATTGAAAACATTCAATCTAATTGATCAGATTTAATATAAATATTACTCCATGTTATTTTTCGCTCCGTTGCTCCTTCACGTAGTTCCTCTGCTCTTGATTATTCAATCTATATTTCCATCTCCATTGTCGTTGCTTTTGTTTTTAGGGTTTTTTTTATGGTTTCAACACTTTTCCCGTTGAAGCGGCTCTGTCAACATGTATGGCCAATTTAATTTTGGTGCCCTTTTGCATTTGCGATGGAGCGAGAGGTCAAATTATTGGTCGAATATGTTCGTCAAGGTAATTTATTTTAGTAGAAGTTTCCTAAATTGTTTTTTTAGTTAAATTTATTCTCAGTTTTTTTAATGTATGCTATTTTTTCATTATCCAAGAAAGGAGTGCTCTATTTTCGGTTGTTTTAGTTTGAGAAACTGGTTTTTATGCTATGTTATGTATGCAGATGAGTGAGCAATTTATTGGTTCTTAGGCTCTATATTTGTTAAGGTTGAGTCTTGATGATGAGTTTGGTTTGCTTTCTTGTACGGTGGTTGTTAAGAATGTCCATGTTTTGGGTTGAGGACCATTGCAATGCTTTCTGTTGTATGTTGCTGAAAGAGATGTCATCTGGATTTTGTTTCAAGAGTGTAAAATCACAACGGACACCAAAGTTTGTAGTCTTTTGTTCTGAATATAGAGACATCCAAAATATGTTCGGTAATCTTTTGCTCTGATTTTTGGTATGTCTCTACATTCTTCTTCCCTTTCTAAACTGCCGTAATCGTGTGGTTTTGAGTCTTTCGCCTCAACAAATGGCTTTCGGTACTTCATTTATCTAAATATGTTGCAGCATGGTTGATACTGCCATTTTTAGTACTCTGGTAAATGTTTGCATCGTGCATATAAAATTATGCCTTAAATTTTCTTGCATTTTCCTGGGAGAACTTGGGGAAATGTTTATTCAACAAGTGTTCTTTCAGACTCCGAAGCCACGTGCTCCCGATTCATGAGTGTTAAAAGATGTACTTCATCCTCTTCAAATTTGATTGCTTTGCACCTGAAGCCACTCCTATGGCTTCAGATGTTCCTTGTGGTCTCAAAATAGGGTGGCTTTAGATTTTGTAGGCTTTATAGTAAGAGCCAAATAGTTATTACTTGATGAACTATGGCTCTGGCAATGAAATAAGATGTTACAGAAGATAAATTTTTGTTCCGTTAATTTTTTCATGTCCGGCTATAAGTCTATTCACCCTTGAATTTTTCCTTCTGTTTTAGCTCAAAAGTCTTTGAAGGAGAAATTTCAAGATCATTAACTCATCAAATGATAGGATCTTTCATCTGAGGACCATCAACTCCAGAGATGGCATCCTATGATAAAGTAAGTTTACCGCCACATTCTGAGTTTTGAAACCATAGTTTGCATGCATGCGGATAGAGTCCACACGATCCGCTGTTAATACAAATGCATTTGCTGGATTGCTTCTGGCTGAGTTGCTGTTTATGGTGGCATCTGAAGAAGCTAATTTTTGGAGATGTTATACAGCTGGACATGATCTGGAAAATAGTTTGTTGTGGTGGTGTAGTTAGATTCAGATTTTGGAGACACTTGTGGCTTCAGAATACAAGTTCATAACCTTATATGCTCAGCATTTTCATCTAGAATTGATAGTTTATTTGTGCTATATCTCTGGTCTTTAACATTGTAATCTCATTTGAAGACGTTTCTCCTTCTGTCATCCCTGTACGCAGCTGCGAACAACATGCCATGCTATAACGCAATAGCCAAAGTCAGCATGAGTTTGTACCTGTTGCTCTGGAAATGATAATTTTCTTGATTTTATAGGAATAGAGTGTTTGTGACTTTTTCATGGGCTCTATTTCTGTATGTGAGTTCGAATGATTCGAAGAGCATATGAGAAGAATACAGCAGTTCGGTAAGCAGGCCTTTAAATGAGCAGAGAGCTGGATTTCAAATGATGGAGTTTTCCGGGTTTTTTGGTTTCACATTATGTTTATGCTATTTCTTTGTACAATAAAACTCCTGGCAAACAGCGTTTCTCCAATAAACACTGCCAAAAATTGCGAAAATATTTTATGTTGGCTCCAGGGAAGGTAAATGAATGGACGAGCCGATTATGGGTCGAGTAATATAGGTTAAATAATATGGTTATGATCCGTTTCGATCCATATTATGATGGGTTAAAAATAGATTGGGTTGAAACCAGTGGCGGATCTAGAATATAAATTTATTGGGGGCACGATGATAGTACATTCAATCAACAATGATTGTGGCCGATTTTTCACTACATTGATGAAAAAACTCTCCACTGAACTGAAGCAACATGTAAAATCAAAAAGAGTTTCAAGAGCGTGTATATTATAGGATGCGTAACATTTCTTTTTATCTTTATCATTTTTTTGAGCAAGGTCACTTATACTATTCAAATTTTACGTAATCATTTGCCGACTTGAAATAATTAAAAAAAATTGAAAAGAAATAATTAGCTAAAGAGTTTAGTCCTTAGATCGGTGAATTATTTTATAATGGTGAATGAAAGGAAGGAAAATGATACAATCTACTATTTATAAAACATGAAATGAAGGAATAAAAGTAAAGAAATTTACTCAGTTAGGAGTGTGAGGTAAATTCCTAATAAATACTTAAACATTTAAAAACGAGAAAGTCCCCTTCAACACCGATTAAGGGTTAAACTAATTATGAAAAATCTTATTTCAATAAATTTTAGGGTGGAATTATAATTATTTATATATTGCAACACATTTTAAAAGTTTTTAAAAGTTATACTAGAAACTTTGTTGCAATAAATAAAAACAGACATCGTATCACACCATTAGTTACATTAATTATAAAATGACCCCGTCTAATGATTTATAGATCTAATAAGATTTTGTGATTAAAAATAGTTTAAAATAAGAATAAAATTTAATTAAAATATATTAATTGAATTGAAAAAGAAACAAAGGGAGTCCCCGTCTCCACCAAAGTTTCGTGGCTAAGGACATGTGCGGTGGTGGTTTCTTAATTTTAAAAAACACTCTAGAAACCGAAAACACCTACAGTGATGGTTTCTAGACAGGTTTTTAGTTAAAAAATCGGTCCCTAATTTCTTGTGTGTTCCCTGACCCAAACCCTGACACCCACATGTGCTTTGGCCCTCAGTTGTCCGCCCATCACTCTTGACCACTAAGTGGGACACGTGTCGGCCAGTTAGAGCCCCACGTGTCCCACTCAAAGAAATCCCTTTTTTGTTTTTTTTATTCCGAAAATTCTGTGTTTTTAAAATCTGAACAAATAATTTTTATACAAGAAAATTATTTTAAAATTTTGTAATTTTGTTTTAAAAATCTGGAAAAAAATATGTATTCACAAAATATTAAATAATTTATGAAAAAAATGAAATTCCATTTTAAAAATAAAAATATATTATTAAATTGCATATTAACTTATTTTGAGTGGACATATTTAATTAAAATAAAAAATATTTTTTTCAATACAAACCAAAATTAATAATTTTGAAAAGAATAAAAATTAATTGGTAGAATTATAATTTAATATTAAATTTAATATTCAACTTATTTTGGGTGCACATATCTAAATAAATTAAATGTTAATGGTAAAATTAATGAGTAGGATGAAGAGAATCAAATGAGGTTCATGAATAGTATAAAATGGTTTCTTACCACTGTGGAGGAGAAAGTGAGTGGTTTCTTAAATTTAGGTGGAAGAGAAAATGAGAAAAATAATATATTTAATTGGTAAGAAACCGGTGGCGATTTCTACCATTGAACATGGCCTAACTAACATAGTAGTGCAACTTGCAATAGGAGACTAGGACTATAGGCGGAGATGGAGGCACTTTAACTACTCCCTGTGTCCTAGCTAACTAGCAATTTTACTTTTTGAACACTATACTCCATCAAAATTTGATCACATATTTGAATAGATATATGAATAATAATATTATCGTATATGAAAATGTTCAATTCATCGTAACAAGTAGTTTCTAAATATCAACTTTTTATTTGCCGTTATTATATGTAGATAAACATATTAACGGTCAAACATGTCTGTTGAACGGCTTACAAAAAGCAAGAGTGCAATTCTGGTTGGGACGGAGGGAGTACAAACTCGGAAAAGTAAATAAATAGTACTCCAAAGTTATAAATAAGCATATTCAGTGGTAAATCTGTTGTTCAGTGGGGGCACGTGTCCAAAGTTGTCCCACTGTAAATCCATTGTTGATTGAAACTCGTTCAAACAGTAGATTAAATGGATAAATCTGCAAAATTCAACCAAACATAAAATTCATATGAACTTATATACTAACTCATATGAAAAATTTCACAGTTTTCAATCCATATATTAACCTATATGAGTGTTACGATCCGATTGGATCTAACAATTCTGACAAAAGAATCCTTCTCAATTGAAAAATTTTTTGACCTCTAATTTTTTACCTGACCTTTAGAGGTATATCAAGAGAGTAATTTTAGTTAGTTTCTAATTCCAGATGGCATGAAGAACTCGGTCAAGAAGCCATCCAAATCCTAGCCGAATTCTATCTCCCAGAAGCTGCCTTCTAGTCAAATTCTTGCCCATAAATAGGGGTTGTATCTTCAAATTTTATTCACACTTTTATACATCATATATTCAAAATTTGAGTTATTACGCTCTTCTTGAGAGCATCCCATTGTTGCTTAATCCTGCGAGTTATTTAAGTTAGCGATAGTTTTCAAATTTATGAGCTAATCCTGCTGACTAGTTAGTGAACAATTTGTGCAACTAGGATTAGTTTAAGGAATATTACCTTGTTACAGTCAAGAAACCACAAGATATTCCGTAAACCAAAGTCTTCGCTAGGAGATTCATATCAGTTGGTATTAGAGCAAGAAGATCTATCTATGGGTGCCTAACCGACCTACAGATAGGAGTTCCATTGTTGTTTTTTTTTAATTTTTCTTACAATTGTTTAAATTCTTTTGTGTCCAACCAATTTTTTGTATGATCTTCCTTATCAGATTGTTTGAATCTTAAGTCGAAGGATAGCGAAGGGCATGTGAGTTATGATACTTTGATATTACTACCAGCTTTCACCTTCATCTTAAAGTCAGGAGAACGTTGAAGGGTTTGAGCGTTAAAAAGTATTATCCACCTTCACCTCTTGGTCAGTTTCATAGCTTTTAGTAGGTTATACAGTTTATGTGTATGTGTTTATTTTCTTCAACTCTTCTGAAGATAGCTGCATACTCAAAAACCTTTTTTTGTTTTCTTTTATCATTATTTGATTATGTGATATTGAATTCATTTTTGAGTTCTTGATTACAATGTGATAAAAAGATTCTTTGTTTTCTTTTCTAGATATAGTGACATATTTTTAATCCTTACGATCTTGCATACCTCGGAGTTCATTTAAATAGAGAAGCAGTTTTCTCAGCTTTGAATTCAAAAACGGTTTAAAGAAAGAGAACACAATTTCAAAAATTATACTTTGATCTGGGATTTGCAAATTGAAAATAATTGGGGATTAATTTCAAAAGTTGTGGGCTGAAATTGAAGTTGTGATTGAATTCTAATTGTGTTGGGAAAAGAAGTTGAATTTTATTTGAATTCTAATTGTATCTAGACAAGAAGTTGAATCATAATTGAATTGTATCGGGACAAGAAGTTGATTTGAATTTAAATTCTACTTGTATTTGAATAATAATTATATCCTTGAATCCTAGTTGATTTCAAGTTTGAAAAAGAAGGAGAATTTGGTTTGTACTTGAATCGCAATACTATTTGGGAAGAAATTCAAAACCTAATCGGGTTAGGATTTGAAGAATTTGGGTTTTTGGGCAGAAAAATATAAAGAAAAACCTAATCACAATCAAATTAGGGTTTGGGTAGTAAACCTAATTGGATTAGGGTTTGTTCCCTGAATTTTCGACACTTTTGTTGCATATTTGAAACGTTATTCTTTTGATCATATCTCACTCAATATAGCTCTGATTCAAGCCATTCAACTTGTGTTCATATCCTTATTCTCTTAAGAATTTGGATTTCCACTCTTAGAGATTATTTTAAGAATTTTATATTTTGATTTATTCAAATTATATTGCAGTATACTCCTGTTTCATAATTGTCTTGTGATACCAATGAATTACAGTTCTAGCCTTTACCTTGAGAGTTGTGAACGATATACACTTGGTGAGTGACCTTACTAAACAAAAGGGAGGGAGACTTTCATTACTAATGATTGTTTCTCCTTAAAAGTTAGAAAGAATGACGGGCAATCCGAATGCTTCTTCTTTTGTTGGCAGTCTCAACAGCAAGCGAATAACGCCTAATATCAAAGATCGACATGGTAACCATCCCAAAGATTACTTCACCAACACTTGGGGTGAACATACACCACTTGAACCTACTCAACAAGGAGAGTGGAATGTAGACCGTTTGACAAAGGCCATGAATGCCCTCATAAACGAGGTTTAGAGATTGTCACACATAGTCGATGAATTAGCCACTCTAATGCCACCTCGATCTACTCGACATGTAGATCTCAACCAAGTGGTCAGCAGGTTCCACGGTAATCAAAGTTTAGGTGAAGAATCAATTCATTACTCTAAAAGGCAATCCCAAACCAGCGATATTCTCACCATAGAAAGCATTCTCAAAAAAAATTCAAGTTTAGGTTCCGATGAAAGTACAGATTCTGCCTAAGACATTAAGGGTTTAAAGTATAATATCCCTAAATTCGATGGTCAACACAATCAGATAATATATTTAGATTGGAAGAGACAGGTGGCGAACTTCTTTGAACTTAACAGTTATAGAGAGAAAAAGAAGATCAAGGTGGTACAATATTCTTTCACCCACTATGCAGTCGAATGGTGGAAGAACCTGAAAGAATCGAAATAGATTGATGTTAAGAGACCCATCTCTACCTGGGAGAGATTGAAGACCGAACTTCACTTATATCATGTTCCACCAACCTATATCATGGAACAACATTCACAACTCACTCATATGAAGAAGGGAGGTAGAATAGTAGATGAATACTGACAGGATCTCGAGTTAGTGTTGAGAAGAGTTGGCATGAGAGAAGATGATGCCTATGTAAAGAATTAATTTATTAAAGGGTTAAGAGAAAACTTGTAAGTTCCAGTTAAACTTCAACATCATGCATCCATACGATATTTTCTAATCAAGGCAAGGTTGGTAGAGTCGACATTAAGGCCCATAGGAAGCCCTAATTTTTCCCCTGTAGTCAAAGCCTGATCTTCGACTCTAGAAGCAGTAATTCGACCATGAGGGTAGATGTTTGAACATGGGTGTCCGAGGAAACCCTAATTCAACCAGAACATACTCAAATTCACTATTTGAACCCACTGATCAAATATTGACTTCATCCAATCAACCATCTAGTCGAATTCCAGGTAGTTTATTCTTCTTCAAATACATTTTCTTCTAATGCTCCTTCTTGTTTTAATTGTAAGGAATAAGGACATGTGTGCAATAACTTCCCTCATGGTCGAATAATGACTACATTGTAAGAGGAAGAAGAAGAAGAAGATGAATATGCTGATATACTGGCACTGTATAAAAGCAAGGAAGAATAGGTAGATAAGAGATCATCATAAATGATCAAGGTTAACAAGGTCTAAAAACACAAGGTAATTTTGTGTCCTTGAGAATTCTCAACTCTCAAATGGCCAAAATAGAGGTACACCGAATTAATGTTTTCCATAATCGGTGTTTTGTGAAAGATAAGAATTTCTTACTAATTATAGATGGTAGATCTTGTGCTAATATTGTTTCTAATCTCTAGTTAAATCGTTGTCATTGCCTGTTACTGCTCATCCATCTCCATATAAACTTATATGGCAAAATGGTTGTGGGGAGCTTAGGGTTACTGAACAATGCATGATTAACTTTAGGATCGAGAAGTATCATGATTCTATCTTATGCGACGTTATACCTATGGAAACTAGTCATATTTTGTTGGGTAGACATTGGCAGTTTGATAAAAATATATATGCATGATGGTTGCTCTAACAAAATTAATGTGATTAAGGATAGAACTAGGTATGTTTTGACACCATTGTGTCCTGTGGAAGTCCTTCAGGCTCAAAAGCTGTGAAAGTCTACAAGGAGAAGTTTTCGACTGAGACAGAGGTAGCCAAACTAAACTCTACTCAGGGTTTGTGGGATTTCGACCAAAAATAAATAAAAGGGCCGATCCTAAGGTATGTAAGTTGCAGAATGATTCTGAAAAGTCTCATAAAGTTTTTTTTTCACATCTTAATCCTTTACCTTCTATTTATATGATGAGGCATGAACTATCTACTAAATCTGGTAAATTATTTTATGCTTTAATAAGAGATGGTAGAAGAAGGAATGACACTTACAAAGTGGTAATAGATAGATTGAAGAAGAAAAGAGGAGCAGGCAAAGTGATGGGTGAATAACTTCAGACCAGGTTTTGATAATCATCTGAGATGAATTAGTGTCTATGGATAACATCATTGGATTCTTCTTCACAAGTATTATAAAATTCATTACAAGAACTCTCAAAACGGATCAACGGTTCACCCGTGGGAAGTAAAACAAGAAGCTGCGAATTGCAGCCCATCCGAGCCAAGATCAGAATATTTTACTAGGCCTTTACCGCCCAAGCAGGATCCTACTGCACTTTTCCTTTTTGTTTTTCTTTTCCTCCCTCTTGTACTATATAAATCATTTTCATATCTTCTCTCCTTGGCCGAAACCCCCCTTTTTTAGAATCCTAGTTTGTGCTTTTCTTTCATCTATTTTCATCTTTGATTATGTTTGATTTGCTTATGGATATTAGTATGAATTCTTGTAGCTAAGTTATCACTTGGGAGCAATTGATTGAGGCTTCCAACCCATGTAGTGGGAAACTCTTTTTACTCATTTATGAAGTCTTGATTACTTAGCATTTATTGTGAAATTAATGTGGTTGTCTACTTAATTTATGTGACGGGATGTTTGAGAATATGAAAATTTTATATTATTACATGTTAGGATGTTAAGGAAGTGTACAATTTCTTCTCCTTTTGGCATGAAATCCAAGAACATGGAATTAGAACCTCTTGTTGTGTAGATCATGTTAATATTACTTGATGAACATGATAATGTGATTTGTTGTCATTTTTATCCTAAGGTAGCACTAAAAGGGATAATCTTGAATGTCGAATTTTGTAGGTTAACCCTAATGAATGCTTTGTTTGGTTAAATGGTTAGACATTTGGTAGAAAGAGTTAACGTGTTTTACCTCTATGTTTTGGTCGATTCCTATGTGTTTTGTGAACTTATCTGGAGACCATCATGAAGTAGGCCACTTGCAGGGATGGTAGAAGATTGTAGAAGCTCATTCATAATAATGGTAGAAGAAGGAAGACCACTTACTAGTAGTAAAAGATAGATCTAAGAAGGAACGAGGAGTAAGAAAAGTAATGGGTGAAGAACTTTAGACCAGGTTTTGATAATTATCTGAGATGAATTGGTGTCTTTGAATAGCATCATTGGATTCATCTTTGTGAGTACTATAAAATCTCCAAGAAGAACTCTCAAAACAGATAAACGGTTCACCCATGGGAAGCAAAACAAGAAGCCGTGAATTGCAGCCCACCCGAGCCAAGATCAATTTTTTTTACCAAGGCCTCCACTGCCCGGGCGAGCCCAAATCCACCAAATTAATGGGTGAAGAACTTTATACTAGGTTTTGATAATAATCTGGGATGAATTGGTATCTTTGAATAGCATCATTGGATTCGTCTTTGCGAGTACTATAAAATTTCCTAGAAGAACTCCCAAAATGGATAAACGGTTCACCCGTGGGAAGCAAAACAAGAAGCCATGAATTACAGCCCACCCGAGCCATGATCAAAATTTTTTACCGAGGCCTCCACTACCCGGGCGAGCCCATTTCCGCCCGTGCGGGATCCTGTTGCACTTTTCCTTTTTCTTTTCATCTCTCTTGTACTATAGAGAAATGAGTTGAATCCCGAACAACTTTGAAGATTTGCACGACTATGCTCTTCGGCACGGTCGTGCCAACCAATTTGGTGGGCCTTTAAGTACTAGTGTGGGTCGTGTCCTTTTTGCATGGCTCGTGCCATTCAGTGGGACTGTGCGGCTAAAAATAGTGCAAGTCGTGCCCTTTTTCACGGCCCATGCTCCTCGAAGAGAAGACCCAGCCCATGCCATGCGACGTATTGCATATGCGCGTCATTAGAAGAAGAATGGCTCAACTTCGGCTCGTGGCCCGCAAGAATCTACACAGGTTGTGCCGTTAAGACAAGCCAGGAGACCCATCCAGTCGGCGCCCCACAGGAATTTGTATGGTATCGCCGCTCAGAAAGCCGAGAGACCTCATCCATTTGGCCACCCGTGCACTTTTGCACAGGCTGTGATGCGCGAGCTGTGTGCCATTGCATGGCTCTTGCCGACGCATCGACCTAGGGTTTCTCTAGTTTTTGGGCCTCTTTAAGACCCATATCCTACCTACTATATAAAGAGCCTATGACTACTAGGGTTGAAAAGTTAGTAGAAGAGTTAGAAAGAGAAACATTAGTTGTAATTTCTATTCTCCTAATGGTAAGAGTAGATAGAAAGTGTAAGGAAATAACACTTCTCTCTTCTTTTAAGGAGTAGTTTATTTGTTTGGGATCTAATTTGTATTTATGACTTGGTAGAGATTTTGTGAGATTCTAGGTTTCCTTATCCTTTTATGTTTATGAATTTCATGCTTGATTTAATCTTTACATTCTTTTGAAATGTATGTTAGATATTCTATGATACACAATAGTTATATGTTTTATGTATGGTGCTAGGCTTGTTTCCCTTGGAAATATCAAGTTAGGATATGCGGGATTGCGAGTCCCCACAATGGTATATGTACATAGGCTATGAGCACCGAGCCCACACGAGTTTATGCCTAGTTTTGACTTGGTCATGAACCCCAATAGATAAAGCATGATGGTTTGTAGCAACTTGGGTTATAGTGTACCGACCATTATCGTTTCAACCCTAGAGTCATCATGAGATGCCAATTCCTTTGCCTTTATAGGACTAGGGAGAAGCGTTTATAGTGGAGGCCCGACATTAGGAAATGTTGACTATCAACCACACTATGTGACATGGATATTGAGATAGGTTTATACATCTTGTATTTGATAGAATCTAGGATCAAAATCATATACCGGCCATGTTATGAAAATATCCCCAAGTCTTAACTTAATATAGTTTAATCTCTTTTTTTGCACGTTCAGTCGTTTATAGACAACACCCCCAACCATGTTTGCGACACTAGCTATTCCCAACACACAATCGGAGTGATGCCCGATTGTGACTCTTGCATAGTTAACTTTTGAATCCTAGCATCTATGTGGACGACCCTGGACTTGCCACTATATACTCTTTGGTAATTATTAGTGAGTACGGGAGCAAAATTATAAATTCTCTAACTTTACATCTAGCGCTCCGCGGGTTAGTAGATCTCCTATGAAAAGGTCAGTTTGTTAGCTATCCTACGGAGTGTGGATAAAATTTGGCACCGCTGCCAGGGATGCTAGTTTGACTATTTTATTGTTAACTTGCATTACTGGTTTGTAGAGTAGTTAGTGTTCTTTTTAATTTTTAGTTTTAGGTTGTTATTGTGTTGAGATTTTTCGATAGTTATTCCGATTACTTCTAATCTGTTTGCTAGTGTTTTCTTTTGGGACTAGTAGTATCTAGTTTCTTATTTCTGGTACATACCGGTACCTCAAACTTAGGAACTTTACACTATCTACTAGATAACACAGGTGGTTGGAGAAGGAAAAGGGGGAGAACTAGAGGAGAGATTCCACAAGGAACAACTATTTTTGTTGAAGAAAGAGTTGAGATACTGGAAGACAATCAGACGCTTAGGGAGTTGATGACTCAAAATATGGAGAGTTAACCCCTTTGTATAGTCCTCCCACCTTACTTGCTTAACAGTTGGACTCTTAAATGTAACTTGTGAGCTGAAAAGTGGCATGATCTAATACTTGCTCACTTTCCATGAGATGGTCGGAGAGGATCCCAAAAAACACTTGTGGGAGTTTCATTTGGTTTGCACCAATGTGAAACCACCGGGGATGTCAGGGGAGGACTACAATCTAGCTCTGGATCTTCTGTTACAGTTTTTTGTAACACTCTATGTTACACCAGTAAAATTCTGCCACGTGTCCCTCCAAAATTAACTAATATTAATTAATTATTTTTATCTTAGTATAATTTTATTAGGAGAGACTCGTGGTAGAATTCTGCTAGTGTAACATTACACAAAAGTGTAACAGAAGATCTAGATCCCTACAATCTGAGGTCATTTCCTTTTTCGCTGCGAGGCGCAACTAAGGATTGACTCTCTTACCTCCCACTGGGGGATTTCACTTCCTGGATAGACATGAAGCAAAGATTTCTCGAGAAATACTTCCCGTCTTAAAAGTTTGTAGGTATAAAGAAGAAACTTTCCAATATTTCTCAACAGGCGAACGAGTCCTTGTATAAGTATTGGGAGAGGTTCAAGTGGCTATTCGTTAGTTGCCCCTATAATCCAATGAAGGAAGGAAACCTTGTCTACTACTAATTCGAAAGCTTATGCGATGAAGATATGTGCACGGTGAATGCGGCATGTAATGGTTCTATAGCAAACAAAATCCCAAAAGATACAATGGCATTGTTCGAGGAGATGGCTAACAGAAAGGGGCAGTTTGGTACCCGATCTCGTGTGAAGACTTCAGAGGAGCCCGTTCATTCTCCCAAGCTTGAGGAACAAGTCCAAACACTTTATTTTATGATGAAAGAGATCATGAAAGGGAGAACACACCAAGCAAAGGTCTATGGTACTTTCACTCTTGATCATACGACCGACACATGTCCGCAAGTGCTGGACAATTTTGAGGATGTGAAGGCCTTAGATTTCAATTGTTGGAATAGGAAATTTGCTAGGGGGAAACAACAAGGGTTCCAAGGAAACCAAGGTGGAGATTGAAAAGACCCTACGCAAACTCATTTAATCCTTGATATCATGACCACTCGAACTTTCGGTGGAACGATGACAACTAAGGGTAAAATCGAGGTGGACCACCACAACCCTAATCGAGGATAGAAGTACCTTCCAACACCAATGCTCCATTGTATAAGTTTGACTGAGAGAAGATTCTTGAGGCAATCTCATAATTGGAAAAGAAAAATGATGTGTTCGCGGAGCGAACGAGAACAGAGATTGAGGAACTCGACACAAGATCCTTTTCAAGTACCAAAAAACCTTGACGTGTAAATCGGTCAACCTGCCACTTCAGTGAACAGGATTAAGCCTAGAGAGTTTGGCAAGATACTGTTCCTACCCGAGGTAAATCCACGCATTGTGAGTGTCTTGAAATTGAGAAGCGGGAAGGAGGTACGCGAAGTCGAGAAGGAGGTCGTGCAATAGGATGACAAATTTATGGAAAGCAACAAAACCAATCTCGAAGAAGAAGAGATAGTATTTGAGGAGGACCCCTCAAAGAATATACCCACCACCGAGGTAAGGGTCAACCCTTTGTCGCCGTATCCTAGTGCTCTATGGGGAAGGCCAAAGGTTGAAACCAACAAAGCTAAATTTCACCAAGTCTTCGAGAAGTTTGAGATTAGCATTCCAATTCTTGATGTCATTGAACAAGCTCCCTCATACGCTAAATTATTGAAAAATTATTGCAATAAAAGAAGGAACAAACCAACTAGGAAAGTAGGTCAATTGAAAATAGGGGGAGTAGCCACTTTAGTTCAAAAGAATATACCTAAAAAGTGTGATCACCCAGAATGTTTTCAATCCCTATTTCTCTAGGAGGTAAACTGGTCAAGAATGCTATGATAGACTTAGGTGCCTCTATAAATATCATCCCATTTAGCCTATATGAGAATCTTGACATAGGTGAACTTAGGGACACTAGGGTGATTATCCAACTAGAGGACTATTCACAAGCTACCCTAGGGGTATAGTTAAGGATGTTATGTTTAAGGTGGGTAAGCTAGTGTTTTCGTCTAATTTCTATGTCCTTGATGTAGTACACCGCCAAATTTATTGGGGAGACCATTCTTGAAAAACCAAGGACCAAAATAGATGTCCATTTAGGAACACAAACCCTATAGGATGATGTTGACAAGGTTGGTTTCGAAATTTACAAGTCTAAGCATGAACCACCTATTTCTTCCTTGAATGCAAAGGCATAGCCTTGTGTGATGAATTTATCAATGTGATGAGTCTTTCATGATTGATAAAAATAAGTGCCTTGATGAGAGTGATGAGAGAAAGTATGCCTTGAACTTTTATTGTGATAATAATGTTGATGACACCTATGCCATGCATGAGTTTAGTGATGATCTTTCTGTTACGGATTGCTTTTCTATGCTCACTAACTTGTAGCGGTTGGTAGAGAGTTGCGAGGACATACACTCTCCTAGGACAAATAGCACAAAAGCCAATAAGGAGTTGATATTAGCTAAGAATGGACATACACTCTCTATTGTGGACAAAGAGCACAAATGAAAGGGTGGTACTCTGTGGAGACCTCTCCACAAAGATGTCAGAGTGGGTGGAGTCGCGGATGGCAACTCCAGAGACCCAATGGTAGGTTCATTTTATTAGAATGCATGAATAATAAGTAGTGAGGACGACAATAAATATATGGTATTTTTCCTTGTTTTGTTTTGACGTTCTTATTAGTTAATTTTTGCACGTTATGTTTGCGTGAAAAAGGACTTTGTGTGGAATTCTGGTTGATATTTTAGCCTAAGATCGAGTCTCATGTTTTTGGTTAGAAGGAAATAGGAATTGGATGAAAAAGTGTTAAAAGGAAGGTTGGGGAGCATAGGTTGTGTAAGTTACAAGACCCGTAAGATGAGCAGGCACGAGGCATTTATATGGCGCGGGTCAGGCCATGCCCATGCCAGTTGAAGAATACTGCAGTTGGGGCAGAATTGCAGAATTTTGGCATAATTGAATTTTGGCCAAAACAAACACTTTTACCCTATTTAATTCCGTAGATTTCTTCTTCCCTAAGTTGGTTAGTGTCGGTGGTACTACACCAAACATTAACACCTTCGTTGAGCATTAATCCATAAAAGCTTTTACTCCAAAAAATTCTATTTTTGCCTAAACCATTACTACCCCTTTTTGTCTCTCTTCTAAACAACCTATTTTTGGAAGATCTTTGATTCTATGAATCTGAATTCAGAGTACCTATGAAGGTCATTTAACCGACTATAAGTACTTCAAAAACATCCACCTTCATTTCACAATTTGGACACTTTCTCTCAAGAGAGAGCACTATTTGCTTCTCCTTGTGTGATTTCAGCTCTTAGCCTCCAATTTCGGGTAACTCTTTGAACTTTATGTTTACTTAATTCTTTATTATGATTGTGTTATATGAGGGAAGCATGAAGTTTGATTTTTTTTTTATGTTTTAGCGAAGTATGTGGGTTATATGCATGTTTCCTTTTGTGTTGAACTAAGTGTGGGAAAGTTTATGATCCTTGTGTAGAGATGACATGATTTTCCATGTGTGTTTAGGAAGAATGGTTCTTGTTAAGTATTCTTTGATGTATATGCTTGTGTGTTCTTGCAATTACAATCATTTTCTTGTTGTGGTAGAATGGGTCCTAAAATGAATAGGCCGGAGAAAGGAACAACTTCCCGAGGTGATAAAGGGAAATTGGGAGGTCGTCGACGTACCTCTCAAAGATGTAATTTTTAAGCCCTTATTGCTTACTAACTACAACTAAGTAG
>JAULKM010132106.1:0-19323 GCA_032355605.1 Rubia tinctorum
CCTTTCGTGGTTGCCCCCCCCCCCGCCGACGCCCTCCAGCACCTCCCTAATCGATGATGCACCTAATCAATGTCCTAATCGAAGCCCGCTGAACGCTAATTGATGCCCGTAACGCCACCACTAAACATGTCACCCCCTAAAAGAACCTCGTCGGTCTGAAAACTCAGACCTCCATTCTTGGTTTCAAAATTTCTGGGAGAAATGGAAAAATGGGAATCGAAGAAGCAGCAGCAGACGAAGAAAAGAGAAATAGGGATATAATGGTATTTTTTATTTTTTTCATAAGGGAAAAAATATCTTTTTATGGAATTCCAACTAAAAATTGTCGTAAAGGGTATATTTGCGCATACACTAACTAGCTAAAGTTATATTTGTACTTTCAATTATCAAAAGGTTATATTTGCACTTATGTAAATTAGGTAAACTTATATATACACTTTTCTCTTTTAGTTATAACTTCCTTTTTAAACAATTTAAATCAATGAAAATAACTCTATATGAGTCGAGTACTAATTTTAGCAACTTATAAAGATTATTTAGGTACTTGCAAAAAAAATTGTATTGTTGGATGTTTTGATATATCCTTCTTTTTTCGTAACTTTTTGTTTATTTACTAGAGAAAAGTTGTGCTTTACTAGCGCACATTTATGTGTGAGAAACTATTCTATAATTAATTAAAGCTTAACTTTATTTCTTTAGAAATTTTTTCCATTAATCATCGATAAAGTTTACAAAATGTGGAGTTGCCCTCCATAAAATCTATCTAATGGACTAGTCTTTTAGAATTGTGCTAATTGGTCAGCAATAGAATTTTTCTTTCTAGGAATCCATAAGACTACAAGGTCGCCTACCATTGGTATTAATGATTTTGCATCATTTATAAGCATGTCTAAATCTGATCTATTCTCTTCTTGCGACTGAAAGGCACAAATTTAATTCATGAATACAAATTTAAATCTCCAAGCTAAAGAACTACTCCCTGAACATTGAACCCAATTTTTCCATTGGATTCAATGACCTTGGGCAAAATTATGAAGACTAATCTAAGAGAGAAGGGTTATTCCCTTTCTCTCTCTACCTAAAATCGTTCAAATTTTGTGTTAATTTGAAATGCATTTGTCACATTAGATGAGCATACAAAATAAAATGGAGAAAATGAAGCATATACTACTATAATATGTATTTAAGTTCACATTTGGACAATTTATAATTTGGGCCATATAAATCATAACATTCATTTGGATCCATATTATAACTGTCTCCAGGCCCACATTCACTTTATACTACCGCAAAAATCTATATCCAAACTCCTATATAAAAATTAAAAACTTTTAAAAGTTTAGGCCCCTTCCAACCTTGGGCCTAGTGCGATCGCCCAGCCCTCACTGGGCTTGGGCCGACCCTGAATATATATATATATATATATGTGTGTGTGTGTGTGTGTGTAGGTAAGTAATTAGCAACCAAATAATATGAATTTTAAATACCTTACCAAAGTTGGTTGCTAATTCTGTTGCTTTAGAGTGCAGTGGAAACGTGGGCTATCAGCAGCCATTGTATGTTGTTCAAGTTCGAAGACAATAGACTCTGAGTTGCTCCGTTGTGCGAAAAACTAAATGAAAACAAAAAATATTAATTATTCTAAAGTGTGAAGATGTGTTAGTAAATATATATGTAAAATGGTGAAAGACCTAGAAAAATAGCGACGCGACGATACTCCGCCAGCCATTAGTCTTGAATTAAAAATGAGAATGTTAAGTGCAAACTATCCTCGGATATGCATGGTGCTACGTTGGCCATGCATTGTAGGTTCATGTCGGTCCAAAGTAGTGGATTGGTCAACATGTACCACCGACCTCGCTAAGCAGTCGGCAGAATAGAACACATGACCGACACAGAAATGAGGTCGCATATGCAATGTCAAAGTACCCTTTAGTGGCAACATGCGACATCTGTAACAACTTGGTTCAACTGAAGGTTAGACCGACATAGGTGTGATGACTCATACTGAAGAACATATACTACTAGAAATAAAAATGTACGACGTCGTACGCTAATAGTATAAAACGATTTGTAACGGACAACTTACCGACGTTGCATGTATCAAAGAAAGCTATGGGAAGAAATACATAAACCCAAAAAGGAAGCTTGAACAACAAAAAAAAATTAAAGAAAGCCCTTTTGGGGACATACCAAAACATATATAGCACCTACGTTTACACTCAAGGACATTTCACACTCTGAAAAATCTGAGTAAAAACTAGAAAACCAAAAAATAGAACACATTCATGGACAACAAATCGAACAATGTAAAGTAACAATTACAAAAATTAGGTGTTAGAAGAGTAGACAAACCATACTTTTGGCAAGAGAGAAGAGAAGAGTTGGGGGGGACTGTTGGAATTTTTGGAAAACTTGTGAAGAGAAACTTGAACTGATTGTCAGGGTCCTATGTTTATACCTATTTTGGATAGATGTCGTTTTGGAACCTTGTGATTTCCGCCTCGCATAGTGCAACGTCGCACCAATGTCGATTTAGTCAACAAGGTGTCGACCCAGGACTGACGTCGCATGTTTACATGGGTCTAACAAGATTAGCCCACCAGCAAGCCAATCAACAGTTTGAATTTATTTTTAAAAAATTGGTCACAACAAAAATTTGCTAGTTTCAGAATGATTGAAACAAATTATTCATTATACACGAGTATTTTCTAGTTTTGTGAATGATCCTAATATTAAAACTTTGTTCATATGTTAGTTTAAATATTAAGTATTCAATAACATTAAAATAACGTTCATCAAATAGATTATAATTTAAATATTAAGGATTAAAATACGTATAAATAAAATTTTCCAATTTTGGATTAATTTCTTTAAAATAAATGTTCAGATCAAGTCTAAACTAAACAAATAATTATATCTGGGGGGAGAGCGTTAAAAACTATGGGCCTAGCACCATTCAGAAGATCAAAGTAGAGTGTATCCCCAACCCAGAGTTCCTTAGCATCAAGAAACTTGCTAAAACCCATCGGCATCAGGGTCTTGAGCCTCTTGTTCCCCGAGTAGTGCATGTGATACTCCCTTCTGTTGCACCTGAGCACAATAGGCAACTTGTACGGCGGTAGGAGCTCCACAATCTGGCTAGAGATATACTGAATTATAAACATAAAACCACATTTAGTACATGTGAAAGTAATCTTTAGAAAAGTTAATTGAAAATAAAATACATGTGTAACAAGGAGGACTTACCAGAATTGGAATTGTTCCAAAGTCCGTCTGGATGGTCAGAGTGCCAAAACAATGCAGAATGATATCGCCGAATGTAGTCTGTGGATGATTATCATCTGAATTGCTATGGATTTGCACAGATCATTGAAATTATTAAAATTTAAATTATAATATAAGTAATAAAATAAAAGGAATTCAAATCCAACCAAAACATCGCTCACCTCAATCGGGACGACTCGAACTAGTATTGTTAGACATGGTTCCTGAAATTCATATTGTCACGGATGATAAATATTATGATAGATAGAAAATGGGTTGATAGAAATCAGTTCAATTAATAATTTTAGTCGGTCATGCGTTGCACATACACGTCTATCCAGAATATAACTTGGTCGACATGTATGAGCAACATCGCTGACACGTCGGTCCAATATGTCAAAGCAACGTCGCTCAACCTTCGGTATAACCAATTTGTTATCCGAGAAAGGTGCGATGTCTCGTATAATATTAACTGCAGAAAATATGAATGAGCGACATCGTACGACGATCGCTTTGAACAAAGGAGGATCGACACACAAGCGATATCGCATTCAAACACAACAAATACACTAACAACATCAGAAAATGGAAAAAAGGATCCTAAACCAAAAAATTGGATGCCATCAATGGGGGAGAACATAAAATAGAAACTCTACACCCTAGAACCCTAATCCTGGAACCCTAATCCATAGAAAATCTAATTCTAAAACATAAAACAAATAAAACATTCACACACCATATACATAACAATTTTAAGGAAAATCTAAAAACAAAATTAATATAACTACATCTAGAAACCATACCTTTGAGAAGATGAGCAGGGGGACTGTTGAAATTCGAGGGAAAGTTGAATATTTGAAGTAATGTATAAGGTGGGATCCATATATATAGTCGTTATGAACTATTGTGATTTCCACCTCGGCCAATGTAATATTGTATAGCAGTCAACCATGCTAATATTAGACCGACGTTTGAGCGATGTCGGCTAGTTTAAATGTGGGCCTCGCCATTTCAGCCCACTAGCATAGCAATAATGAATTTAATTGACCCTTGTGAATTCCGCATCATCATGTGTGCCATCGCATGTCAATCAATTTTAGCAACATTTGATTGATGCATGACCAACGTCAGATAGCCTGAAACTGGGCCTCACTATTTCAGCCAACTAGCATAGCAACTGGGCTCGAGTTTGACCAAAATGAACAAAATTGACCTTAATAATGGTTAATGGTATATTATATGTTACTAATTGAAATTTATAAATATCCATGAACTTTATTAACTTTCGGTTTGATTGAAATCGATTTTAATACAACTGGTGAACTTTTCAGTTTTTACACTTAGGTCCCTTAAAGAAGGTGAGGGAAGATAGAATGCAAAATTGGAGATACCCAATTATCCTAATCACATTGTCACAATCATGTTGTTCCTATTTAGACAACAAGGAACTGGGGTATTCTTCCTCATTTTATTAGTATACCATTAATACTCTTACGATGAGTGTTATTAATTAGAACGATAAATTCCACCAAATAGAAGCACAAAAAATTACACATTATTGATTTTTTTATGAATTAAAAAGATAATGAAATTCTGGTCATCAATTTCTTTAAAGTGCTAGTACGTGATTTAGAGTAAATTGTATATGATTGTTTATAAGTACGAAAGGGTTAATCGGAAGATATTGTGGAAGTTTCTGTGGGATCATGCCAGTTTTTTTCACTTTCGGGGATTATAAGTTTGATTGGGGAGGGCAAAGGTCCCGTCTAGGATGATTGGAATCAATTTTGGAACTGCCGGTGTACTTTTCAATTTTTACACTTAGGTCTCTCCAACAAATAGGGAGAAGTTGAAAAGCAAAATTGGAGATACCCTTATCTAATTCACCAAGTCATGACCATGATGTTTCGATTTGGTTATGCACGGGTCAATGGAACGTGACCAAAATCTTCTCAGACGGTGTATGAAGAAACTTTGCAAAAATTACATTATGACCCAAATTTCCTTCACGTTCACTACACTTCAAAATTCTGCACCCGAACGTTAGGGTAAATGTTTGATATGAAGATTACGCTTAAGCTCTAAGAGAGGAGAGAACCAGGGTAATCGTCCATCATTTTTGTTAGTCCCAAGCACCATATAATAGAAATTATTTTTTTGGTGTTGTCAACCAGGGATATTGAAGTCATTTTGACTAACATAAACCCAAGTTGTATAAAAATAACATACTAATATTATAATATATTATTGATTTTAATTCTTTACTATAAATGATCAATCATAACTTGTTAAAATATATAACTTATAAAAATATATTTAAAACCATATATATCTCATACTATATATATATATATATATATATATCATTAAAGAAAATTCAAATAAGCACATAATCTGAAATAACAAAATTTTCAATTTTTTAATACAATGATAGAGTACTTTTGATAAAAATATGTATGTATATTATATATTTATTATATATGATAAAATCTTATTTTAGACCTGTAACTGTTAAATGAGTACGTTTTATAATTAGTATGACTAATTAGGTCAATTGATATTTACTTTTATTCATTGCAATGAGATACACATAATTCTGATAACATTTTAAAATGAATCTCAACATATAAATAACTGATTTTAAAAAAAACATTAAATGAAACATCATAAAAATAATCAATTTTTATTGTATTCAATATTTAATAATTTCTATCTAAATTATTATTTTACTTTATAACTCATATAGTTTTTCTTATATTACTAAACTTTAAAATTTTAAATAAACTTTGTTTATAATTTAAATGTAATACACAAAATGTACATCCTAATATTTAAATTAATAATTTTGCGCAATGCGCGATGGTATTCCACTATTATTCCATTAATACCTTTACGATAAGAGTTATGAGAACGATAATTTCCACCACGTAGAATCACATGAAATTTCATATTCTTGTTTTTTATGAAATAAAAAGGTAATAAAATTCCATCCATCAAATTTTAAAAAGTGCTAGTACATGGTGTAGGGTAAATTGTATATGATTACTTATAAATATACAAGGGTCATTCCGGAAGAACTTGTGGAAGTCTATATGGGAATAAGACTAGTTACCTTATTATCCTCAATTAGTATAAGTTCAATTGTGGGTGACAGAGTTTCTTTAATGGCGACGATCGTAATTTAGTTTGGGATCAACGATGAACTTTTTAATTTTTACACTTAGCTCCTTCCAAGAAAGTGGGAGAAGTCAAAATGCAATATTGGAGATACAATTTTGTTACTCACATTTTTCGGACAATTTTGTCCCTTATTAGACTGTGGCCCTGACCCGCCCCCTCCCGGTGCGTCATTAAACATACGAGAGAATAGTGTCTATGTTTTAAGAATCAAGGATAAAAATTTATAAGTTTTTCTCGTTCCTACTACTATCCTACCAATAACGGCATATAGTGGCAAGTACCGGGGTCATCCGCAGATATGTTATAAGTCTAGACACTAGCTACGCAAAATTGTGGTCGGGTCATCAATCCAATCACGTGTTAGGAATAATGAGTGTTGTGAAAATAACCATTTGGGGGTGCGGATTTTCAACTATAAACTACTAGCATGCAACTTGGGGGTATTTGCGTAATATGATCGATAAATGGATCTTATCCTCGATTCATTTACATATAAGAATATAAACCTATCTTATGCCTATGTCACATAGTGGGGAGATAGCCAGATATTTGCCTCATTTTTCACGCAAGGTACTACCACCAAATACATGCTTATCTCACTATCTCCTTAATTAGGGATGTGCTCTAATCCAGTGACTCTGCAGACCATCCATGTCCCTTACTCTCAATGCTAACGCGCCCCCGCTGGGAGGAACAAAGCCCGCCTAAAAGGACATTGCCTCGCGTAGGTCGCAACCAATAGATATGGAATTAAGGGCATTACATCCCAGAATATCCACTATGGATATCAATCCCTAGGCCTAGAGAGACAAAGGGAATTAATATCTTGTGATGACTCTAAAGTTGCACAACTTTGTGATTCCTCCAAGCCGGCACAACCCTAATTGCTACAAACAATTATGCTCAATCTATCAGGGCAATCCAAGGTTTCCCCTCATTGGGATTTACCGAATCAACCACCCAACATGCGATTCCTAAGCCACGACTATCCAATTAGAATTATGGTTTAACACGTGCAAAGATATTTCATCAAGGTAACATGAATGAACTCAACTCACCAGTGTTCTTGAACCTACTCCATAATTATAACACTCCCAAGATAGCCATGATACCTAACATTATATTATAATAGCACATGTATGTATTCGTTATAATAATGGCATAGCATAAATCTTCAAAGAAACTAAATAACAAATCAAGCACAAATGTTCATAGGAACTAAGATAGGAGAATATAAATCTCAAAAAGCCAAAAATCTAATCATGAATACAAATACACACCAAGTTTGATAAACTACTCCCTAGACATTGAATCAAAATATTTCACTAGATTCAATGCCATTTGCGCAAAAAGGAAAATAAAAAATGAAAATAAAGAAATCTATAGAGAATGAGGAGAGTTTCCTCTCTCTAGGCTACTCTTGAGATCTAAAAATGAAACTTCGCTTCAATCCTAATTGGTTGTGGTATATATATATAGTAGTAGTGAAATGGGCCTAAAAATAGCCCCAAAAGTGACCAAAAACCCTAGTAGCCACAATTGACGCGGGGGGGGGGGGGGGGGTGATTGGTGCCAAGGCCCGTGCCAATCGTGCTGGCGTGGGATGCCAAAAATAGCACGGGCCGTGTCGCTCGTTTTGGCGCAGGGCACTGGCTCTGGCGCAGGGTATGTCGAACACGCTAGGACGGGACATGTCGAATGCACTGGTACGGAACATGTCGAATGCGTTGGCGCAGGGGACTGGATTTGTCACAAGTTGTTCTCCTTCGTGCCGGTGTGGGTCATTGATCGTATCAACATTTTGCTTCTTCTGATCCACGCTATGCATCGTTTGGCACTCCCCGTCATTTGGATTCTCCTTTTGCTCAGTACCTCAATGTGCTCCCCGTCATTCTTTACACCCCATGGGATGGTCTTGGCATTTGTGACTTGAAACAAAGCGGGCGATCTAAAATGGAACAATGTAGGCTATCAAAATGGGGACCGTCCTGGCTGAAATCTGACATGGCCCATAACGGTTGATACGATCTTTGCCAAGGCTTACTGACATGGACCGTGCCAGCTAGTATGGGTCGTGCTAGCTTTTGGTTCATGCCAAGCTTGTGTGGTCCGTGACGGCCGTTGCTGATTTGGTTGCCAAACATTGTTGCTCCGCTACGGTCGTTGGTCCAATTTGAGAGTTCTTCTAGTCAATAAATCCAAATGTGCAATCCTCAAGTGCTGATTCTTCTCGGATATTTCCTTAAACTCTGTACAACTCCCAGACAACAATTCTCCTACTTTGGACTTGGCCTTTGTGAATTCCAAATCTGCCTTTCTTTGTCCCAATTCCATCCACCACTACAAGTTAAGGTTCGTGGCCTTCAAATATACTACCATGACTTAAGGTTTTTGGAATTCTACAAAAGATTATAAAAAAGAAGTACTTGCGAGCTACCTAATGATGAGATCAAAAGGAAGATCTAGGCACCAGTGGATTTTTTTATTAATTAGTTATAATTAAGTCTAAAAAACTTGGGATTTACACAAGAAAATTAATAATGGTCGTCTAAACCCTTTGTCGTGCAAACATAACTAAAACTAGCAATCAACCAAACAAAAGATGATATGGTGCACATCATGCCTTTATGAACGATATCACAAATGTTTTGCATAAAACAAACCACTAAACGACACCCTACCGATGTCGGTTGATTTGAAATTTCCAGCGGGAACCAAAATTTTGAGCCAATATTTTGAACCAAAATTCCCCCCAACCCTATTAAATGTCTACAATATTCAACACCAACACCCGTTTCCCATCTCCAACACACTTCCTCCAAACCAACTCCACACCTTCCTTTCCATTCATGCCATTACAACCACTAAAGAGCTCAATCAAATTTCTTTTCTCAAACATCAACAAGTATCCTAGGATTGAGCATCTCCGATTTCAAATTAATTGAGGTAATTTTCCATCAATTTCATTTATTGCCATACCTTTTATATGTTTTTTTCTCATTGATCAATTATTGAATATTTTCATGAAGTATGATGAGTTACATGTTATATAGTGTATATTGTTTTTGTTTTCAAGATACTGTCATGTTTGTAAGAAGTGAGAAAAAAGACTTAGATTAGGTCCGATTATGGACAATAATCAAATCTTCATATGAACACAGGTTCAATGTGTGACGTTGGTTGTAGTTAATCATCTCATACGATAGGGGACCGAATGTTGACTGACATCCCATTGGTTAGGAAATCCCAGAAACATCTATGAATGTCCGACATCGCTCATCAGCTGGACTCTACGACTTCGGTCTATCCTACATGTGACATCACTTTAAAGTAGATCAGGTACTTTTTCAATGTTTAGATTAATGTCGTATACATATGACTATATTATGTGTACATCATCTGGGAAATTCCTAAGAATAACATAGATTTTATTTCATGTATATTGGTTGTAATATAAAAATAGAGTTATCGAAGGACTTTCAACACTAACTTGTCATTTCCCTAGTCCTCCTGATAGTGTTAATGTTATACAATGTAGACAGGGGAGGTTCAATACAATTAATGTTTCAATTTCACATCAACCTTATGTATTTTAGTATATTATAACATGTATTGGTAATATATGTTCAAGTTATGTGTGTTTTTAACATGTCATTGATTCCCATATTAATTGAACAACAATTGATTACTGTATGATGATTACCAATTTCACGAGTTTTGAAATATTAAATAACATGTAACATCTATCGACGAAAGATTGTTTGTGTCATCAAATATTAAATATTTTATAAGAATCGATGTCTCCATGATTTATCTGTGACGTTGCACATACCAGTCGAGAGACGACACCTAACCGACATATCATAAACCGCTTCACTTTTTTTACGACGTTAACCACTCAAAACGACATCATATTTATTAGCCTTCCACATTACCATCCACACGATGTGGGTGCCCAAGAGCATGCAATGTCGTAGAAAATGCAATGTCACTCTTATTTGCCCATGGCATCGACTAGAGCTAAGTGCAGCTATTCTCTCCTATTGGATTCCATCTTCCTATGACTGACATTGGTTCTTATGCATATCAACATCAACCTGAACAAAGTAGAATCTATGGTCACCTATCGTCGACATTATTGCTTGGACCTACGTGGGTCACAAAACCTATTAACTTCAGTCCAAAATTGAGGTAAAAGATGTTTTTACCTCGGTTATGAATCGATGTAAAAAGGTACTTTCTACTACGATATTATTTTCCTCGGTTGTTTGGGACTAAAAATGTGGTAAAAGGTCTTGTAGAACCGAGGTAAAAGATAATGTTTCTTGTAGTGTAGATATGAAATGGGCTTTAAAAGAGGTCCAAAATAATAAGGAACCCCTAGTTGGCTGCCAGCACGAGCCATGAAATAGCACACGGCCCATGCAATATGGCACGGCCTACCGGCTGGCTGCGTGTTTCCGGTATTCTGAGCACATGGATGTGCGTTTCCTCGTGGGCTGCTGGATGGGAGCATCTTTTGAGCACTTGAACTGCATAGCCTATCAATTTCCTTGAAGACCGCTGGCTGGGAACGCCTTATGGGCACTTGAACTACATGACCTATGCAATACTTTGTGAGCCACCGGCTGGGAGTCAATATTCTTGGAAAACTGATGGCGCGGCCGTGCATTTCTTCACGGGATATGGGCTGGTCTTTGGATCTTAAGCTTCAAGGGGCACATGCCATAAAATATGGCAAGGCCTATGATTCATACTTAGCCGCATGGGATGATTGACCTGCACGGGCTGTGCAATACATTACGGCCCGTGAAAGCACTTAAGCACCACCAATTGGTTGGCACTATCCGTGTAATAAAACACGGTCGTGCCAGTCTTCTTAGTTCTTTGAGCTTCAACTCCCTCCTTCTTGGTGCATTTCCATATTCTACCATGATTAAGTGCGTGGCATTTGGTCTACTACCATCCATGCGAATGGCCCTCAACTATCTACTGACATCCTAGCTAATGGCCTTCTACTCCAAAGTGGTTACGAGCATTCTACAATAAATCTCAGAAATAAGGATCTAGATGCTCGTAAGGACATAGCATCCATTAGGTCTAAATAAATCTACAAAACTAAGGATTTAGACAGGAAAACCGACAAAGGCTATCTAAACCCCTTGTGATGTAATCCCAACTAAACCTAGCAATCAACCATAAAAAAAATACTAACAAATGTGCTAAATGCATTGGTCAACACATGATTTTAGATGCAGATAAATGTGCATAGCTTGTAGTACTAGTTTGATAAGAACCTCGTTCCCCCCATTTGACAGTTTCTCATGTTCCCAGCTTTGAAATTTTGTTTGAATGTTTGTTGTTAAGTTTTCTAAGGATGGAAGGTGGACCTAGGTATTTGTCCTGGCCTTCAGATTATGCCATTCCCATAATTTCTAGAATAGTAATCCTCATTTTTAGGTCAAACTTAGGGCTGAACGATATGGATGATTTATCAAAGTTTACTTTCTGTCCTAAAACAGTCTCATATTTTTGTAAAGTTTTCTTTAATTGGGTTGCATTCCTATGGGTGGCTTCTCCAAAAATCAAAGTATCATCAGCAAAGAGTAGATGGGATAGAACTGGTGTGGTCCTTGCTATTTTCAGTCCTAATATTTTTTTATTTTTTAGTTTTTCCTGAAGCATACGTGAGAGGACTTCACTGCAAATAATGAACAAATATGGCGAGAGAGGATCACCTTGTCTGATACCCCTCGTTAGTATTAATTCCCCAAATCTATTTCCATTTATCATAAAGGAAAATTTTAACTGAAGAAATGAATCTGTTAATGAGAGATATGAATTGGGGCTGAAACCCCATACTTCTTTAAACTTTAGCAAAAAAGGTCATGGTCATTCAACCCCGGTCAAAAACTTTACTCATATGTAGCTTGACACATACCCTTTATTTCTTGATTTCTTTCCTTTAATATAATGGTGTGCTTCATGGGCCATGGTAATATTATTTGAAATTAATCATTTTTTTTTACAAAAGCATATGAGATTCCGAAATTATTCATCCCATGATTTGGCACACATTTTGCAAGTATGCGATATATGACTTTGCAGAGACTGATTGGTCTAAATTGGGAAACCTCTATTGATTTCTTCACCTTTTGGATTCCACTGTCGTCTCATTTATCAAATCCATTGGTACACCCTGGTTTAATAGTTGTTGGACAACTTATGATACTTTAGGGCCAACTATATTCCAATATCTTTGGAAGAAATATGGTGGCATAACATCCAAACCAGGTGATTTGTTTGGAGCCATTTTCTTTATTGCTTGAGTAACTTCATTTCTCGTATATGGTTTGCATAAAATTAAGATCATTTCCGTGGATTTTTTGGGTAATATTCTCGATGTTGTTTGCTCTACGATCTCTGGTTTCGGATTTCGCATAGTGAATACCTTCTGAAAATGACGGAGGATAATACTTTCCATTTCTCTATTCTTTGTACACCATTTTCCTGATTGATATTTCAATCCATGGATAGAGTTCATGCATTTTCTTTTATTGACATAAGAGTGGAAGAATTTTGTATTTCTATCTCCCTTTTTAAGCCAAAGTTTTTTTTCTCTTTGCTTCCATTTAGCGTCTTCTACGTCCAGAAGATATTCAATCTCATGTTTTAAAGATGATATCTGCAATTGGACCTCCTGTTTTATGATGCCCTCTTGTAATCTTTGGATCTCCTTAGGTAAGGCTTTTGATTTCTTTTTATGATTTTTAAACTCGGCTCTTGCCCAGTTTTGAATCTGACCAGCACAATTTTTAATTATGACTGTAAGTTATTCCAATACCTCTGGATCATTGGCTCATAATATTCTCGAGATTGCATTGAGTAAATTTCAAATCGAAATATTCTTTGTCTTCTATGGCTCAAAGGGTGAGTATTATCTTTTCGAACTTGCAAAAGAATAAAAACATGGTCCGATCTATACTAAAAAGATGCTTGAGTTCGAATATGGGATATAGGTTTATCCAGTTTGGAGAGGCCACTACTCGATCTAGCCTTGCTCGGACAGTGTTTGGAATTCTCCAATTCTTGCACCATGTACATTTTTTCCCGTATATCCCAAGTCACTAAGGTTACATTCATTAAGCGCATTTCAGAAAAATTCAATTTTCCAGTTTGGCCTTCTATTTGTACTTTCCAATTCGGATTGGTATAAAATTTCATTAAAATCCGCAATGTATAGCTATGACAATTTTGAATTCGCGCTAAGGTTTGGAAGTTTTTCCAAAAAAAATTCATTTGCTAAAATCAAGTTCGCCATAAACACCTGTACAATGCCAAAATGCAAGCGTGACTGGATCTTTTACGGTGATTTAAATAAAATTAAAATAATGCAACAAAACAGTAATATTGATAGCATTATTCCATGAAATGCAGAAGATTCCATTGGAAACTACAAAATTCCATGAAAATCAAGATGATCTTTGACCTTCGACAATTCAAAAGAAGAACACTTACTTTCTGAAAGAAAAATAAAATGCGGACTATGCTTGCCAAATAAAATTTTGAAATGTCTAACTGCTCGAGAGTTGAACATTCCCTGGCAGCTCCAACAAAGACCATTCATTGATCTCAGTGGGACTAGTTTTCCCCAGTCAACACCGTTGGTCCATGTATGGAGGATCCCACGCTGAAAGTCAATCCCAAAAGAAAGATGAAATAAGCCAGCACTTCATATTTTTCTGATTTTTTCGCTTCACCACTTCTCAGCTCCCCAAGTTTATCAATCTTCATTTTTTTGCTCCCTGGATAGTATCTTCTGCAGAAATATCATTCTTTCCAAAGTGCCCCTCAATTTTAGTCTGGTCAGAATTCTCCACTATTGGGCTATTCATTTTTTTTCCGGCTCAAACACTTCCTCTTGAAATACCCTGTTTTGTCATAAACTTCTTCTCAGTGTTTTTTCTGCGGTGATCGACATTTTTGTTAGGAAACCTGTATCAGCCAAATTACACTCGTGGTTCTTTATTTCTACTTGTAAATATCGGTCGTTCTTCATTTCCTCAGCCTCCATTGCATTTTAAATATGGCTCTTCGCCAAAATAATTTTTAATCTGGCTTGATCTCCAAAGTTTCTCAGAATTTTATTCGGAAGCATAGTCGGTGTTTCCGCCAAAGTGATAGTTGGCAGTAACCCTGTGAAACCTGGCGGAGGAACACGGTGGGGAAGCATGTACAGCCTATACACCAACAGCAAAGATGGGATGCTTCCGAAGGAAATAAAACTTGCTGGTGTGTTATGAAAATTTCTGATGGGGTGATTGGCTAATCCGCTCACCATCTCCTCTTTCACATTCAAGAAGTCCAGTGGTTCCATCGGAGACGGAGTAATCATATTCAGTTGCAAAAAATAATTCAATTCTTGAATAGCTGCTTCACTCAACATGGTTTTTTCCAAATAAATTTTTGAAATGTCTAACTGCTCGAGGGTTGAACATTCCCTGGCAGTTCCAACAAAGACAATTCATTGATCTCAGTGGGACTAGTTTTCCCCAGTCAACACCGTTGGTCCATGTGTGGAGGATCCCACGATGAAAGTCAATCCCGAAGGAAAGAGGAAATAAGCCCGCATCATGCCATATTACATGGTCAATGCCACAAGAACTGCCCAGAAAAGAGGGTCTAGTAAAAAATGCATGGTCCGTGCCAGATCAGAAGTTCCAAAATATTTCCCCATAATCAGACAGTGTAATCATACACGGTTCAATGTAGCTAATATTCCCATAATCAAGGCCTATAAAACACGACATTCAATTATGCACGATCTGTTCCCATAGTCATTGGCACGGTCTATGCCAGACGACACGATCCGTGCTGCCTCGTTAACTAGGATTTTGACTAGCAAATTTTAACCTTTTCTCTCCTACCACTGCATAAAGTGGCTTTATCCATTGGTCCCAAGGACAGAGGCGGATCTGAAAACAAAAAAAACATTTCCTCTCTTTCTTCATTCATTACACAATATTTATGGCTTTAAAACCCATTATTGTTGTGGGTTTGATTATGGTAGTGTAAACTTAGTATCTTGGGGATATTTGTATGCATATTTGACTCTTAGCTTGTGAGATTCATGTAATCTATTCCATTATTATCATTATTGCTTGGTCTTTAATTTGATTTGATTATTATTTTATGATGTTAGGATGTACAACTAATTGATTTCAATGCATGATCTTGCACTAGGCATGGGAATGAACTAGGGAGTATTTTGTCTTCTTGTCGGAGTTGGCCAAAGATCAATATAAAGGCCATTTTTAGGAATGACAACTATGCATGCTTATTGATTATTTAGTTAGATAAGGCTAAGGATATCGATTTTTGTAAGCATCCTGACCCCCTCCAATGAGTTTGTGGTACATCCTTCCTATACTTCCATCCAAAAACCATTGCCACCTCTCAGTAGGTCACTGAGAACTCCTCGTCACCCAAGTGAAAATTGATGTACCTCTTCCCTTTTTCACCCGTCTTTTGTCCCAGTGTGGCTAAGAACTCTACCACCCAACGTGTGTAATTCACGGAGTGTCAGTCTATGAAACCATCCAAACCTATCTGACCCAACAAGTACGAGGCTAGATGTAGAAGCCTAAGTTGCTCCAATATCTTCTTACAAGTGAATTTGGTCTCAAGAATTGTCCTCCTTGGTGTCATTAAGTTCATCCATCTCCGGATCGCACTTTCGGTGATGCAGATTAGCACTGTGAACTCATCCAGTGTTGTGGGAGTGGTCATTATAGCTAGGGACACATGACTCTCTCAACTCAGGTGCGCGAATCTACCAACTCGGGTCAAGCTACCTCTTTCAACTCGGGGTGAACTCCCCTAATCAATTCGGCTTCTCTTTGGACCCATTTTCACAACAAACACCAGAGAGGGAGAAAGCAACACAATATTCCAAAGCAAAGAGAAAGTGCAAGATTCTTGAAGCAAAGAGAAAGTAAACTTTTAGCACTACCAGCTAAACCTTTAGCCACAAGAAAACAACTATCCCTACATGTCCCCTACACTTAAGTTAGCTTGCAAGAACAATATCACCTTCATTCAACCACATTTCTTTCATATCCTTGAAAATTTAAAATCCAACCATTCACACATTTGCCACAAAAAGAAAATAAATTCAAGAATTAAAGCTTTTACCCGGATTTAGCCCAGTAGAGTTGGAGACCCAAAGAAATGAGTGTTTTCCTTTCTTTTGCAAGAATGCTCATAATCTAGGTTTATGGATTAGGTGTGATTTGGGGTTAGATCTTGGTGATTATGGTTGTGGCTTTATAGAAATCAAGTGGGAGAGTGATATGGAAATAGCTTTGTTTTAGAAAATTTTATATGTTAGGAAATTTTATATGTTAAAGTATTGGGCAAATCAGATTCTGCCACGTGTTCTACAAATCTATATTTAGTAAATTAATATATATTTTTTAAAAATAAAAAGGTAATCATAATCACCTTAACATACAACATTTGCTAACATATAAAATTTTCTAATTCTTTGTTAAAGGTTTGAAGCTTTTGGGTAAGGTGAACTTTCCTGTGTTAAGAGGAAGATGGGTTAGATGTATTAATGGTGAAGAGAGAGAACAAGAAGAAGAGGCAAAAGGGGATGAGATCAAATATGCACTTGCATTTTATGTTATCTTATCCGTGCCATTTGGCACAACCAATCAAAGAAGAGAAAGCTACAGAGCTATGTGGCACACATTGGTTGGGTTCAGGATCTGATGAGATGGATCTTGAGGCACAAACCATGTAAGTTGGTAGGGTCTGGGCCCTATAAATATATTCAGCTGGAGTTTATTGGGCACAATCTGTGCTGAGCCATATTCATTGAGCACGGTCCATGCCCCACGATCTAGACCTGGGCTTTTCAACCTATTTCTTCCATTCCTCAGTCCACTTCTTTAATCTACTATCACCAAAAATACAAAACCAGGCATAGTACTTTTATACCCTCAAAATCCAACAAAAATTCCTTCTAAAACCCACAAAAAAGCTATATAAAAACAAACTACTAACACAAAATCAAAGAAAATGAAAAACACAGTATATTTATTTTAGTCCTCATGACTTATTATCACATTCATTTAGTGATCATATTAAACTCACCCTTGGGACTCTATCTGGGACTACACCTACAATAATATTCTTGTGGATAGGTCTTCACATATGTTCATCCTTACCATCCACCATAAAAGCTTTGAAACACCTATGTTAACCTCTTACCATTGTTGAAGGCTTTGTATTTGTTTTCGGTTTAGGAGGAGTTTCATCTAGGTTAAGATTTTTATATATGGAAAATGGTATCACATTAATGGAATCCCTTAAGTTCATCATAGCCTCTTTAACCAATTTACCTTCTAAGTTGATAAAAATAGATAAATTTTGGGATCATCAAAATTTGTAGGCAAATTATTGTGATGCAATGCGGACACTCCCCCTATTTTAACTTTTCCTACCTTCTTAATAGGCTTAGTTATCTTCTAAGTGCAAGCATTTTTCAAAAAAATTGCACAGCTAGGAATTCGATCAATTTCCTTGAGCAAAGGAATACTAACCTCCCATCTTTTGAAGACTTCGTGAATATCCTCCTTGTCTACTTTCACATTTTTTATTTGCCCACAAATTCGGAGGTAAACAATGAGAAGATTCGTGAAGTCTTCAAATGGCTGACCTTCTCAAGATTTTGGGTGGCAGACACTCGTAGAGATTAGGTAAACTCGGCATCCTTGTGCTCTCCCTCCACATCATTGGAGCCCTTCTCAACATTGACTTCTTCTTCACATTCTCCATTGATGCTCTCAATTGTTGTATCCTCCTCTTTCTTAATTACCACTTCGGGCTCCTTCACCTCCTTCTCATTCACAATGTGATAGCACTCACATTTTGTCATGGGTGATCTTAGGTTTAGAGGGAAGTTTTCCGGAATCTCTCATTGGTTCCAATTGACTTATGAAGGTGACAAGTGGACCAACTTGAACTTCTTGATTATTGAGGCTAGAAAAGGCCCTTGTGCCCAAATTCTCCAAGTTTCTCATTCCCTTAGTGATTTAAGAAATATAACATCCATCAACTCCCTTTCTAACGTGAAATTCCCTCCTTGAGTGTTAGAAGTGCTTTCAAATGGTTGTTTCTTCCATAGCCTGTCAACCTTACTAGTTGACGGCCTTAACTTCTTCCAAATCATCCGTGTGTATTTGATGGAAAGCATCCGCCAGGTGGTCAATAGAGGAATTCCCATAAACCTTCACATGTTACACTCTCTCATTCATAAACTCCTTTACCATTGAAGCAAGTGCTTGCACTTTTTCCTCTAGCTTCGGAGAGTGAGCATTCATCTCATCAACAGTCTTTGACCTTGTCTTGGTACCAAATTTCCTCGTGTCATTCGCCATATCCTCAAATAGTGCCATGGCTACCTTTGGGATTTTATTGGCTATAGAACCATTACATACAGCGTTAACTATTCACATATCATCATTACCTAAACCCATAAATATATAATACACTCAGTCACCATTTTTGAAGGGTATGTAGGACTCACCAAAATTCTCTTGAAGTGCTCTGAATACTCATAAACTATTTCATTGGAGTGTTGAGACATCTTGGACAATAGCTTCTTTAGACTGGCTGATTTTGAAGTGGGGAAGAATTTCTCTAAGAACCTCTTTTTCATATCTATCTAGCTCGTAATGTACCCGAGAGATAGGTAGTATAATCAATCCTCTGTGGTATCACAGAGAGAAAATGAGAATGATCTTAGGTTTTAATCTTCCTCAGATACCCCCGGAGGCTTCATGTTTGTACACACAAGATGAAACTCCG
>JAULKM010132132.1:0-19321 GCA_032355605.1 Rubia tinctorum
AAATTCCATACAACCAAACCACTAAATGATTCATTTGGAAAGCACAACAATTAAAATACTCCTTTCGTCCTGAACTAACATAATTCGAAACTCTACAACACATACCGAAAAGAAATCAGACATTAAATCATAAATTAACCGATCATAACGCAAAAATAGAAACAATGTGAAAGAAATCAGACATTAAAATCATCAACAGAACAATACGAAATGCCGAAGAGCAATCATGGAAGCGCTTACGACTTACGAGAATCTGGAGGGAGAAATTTGAGACTTGACGAGTCGCAACATTTTGAACTCTTCTATCCGATCGCGCTTTTTCGGATTATCGGATGCTTTGAGTGATGAGCTCAGGGATTCGACTGGGGGAAACTTTTGGTAAGTTAGCCGGGCTTTTTGGTAGTTTTGTTAAGAAGAGAGGACGCGTGGCGTGAGCTTCAAACTGCGGGTATGTGAAGCACGTGGCTACATTTGTACCTTGGATTTTATTTTATTTTTGGAAACAAATAGTCAGACTCATTCTCATTAATATACATAAATGTGTTACATTTGTGGTTGATTGTATGCACAATCACCAGTGTTTGCCTATCCGCTTTCAACTAATAAACTAGTAATACGTTAGTCTATTCTATTACAGTTGATGAACTGATAAACTGTAGAAACACCATAACTAAAAAGAGAAAAGTCTATCTATTACAAGGAGAGATAAAATCCCACATGAATGACTCACTGAGAGTGAGTGGGGTGAGCCTCCCTACTTGAGCTCCATACCGACATGGTGTATCAGAACTTGCTCCACGTCAACGTGGCGTATAGAGACTTAAAGACCATCATTTATTAGGGAAATATATACCGAGTTGCACCTAGTCAGTCGGACACAACCCCCTGATTGCCTTGGTGGCTAACTACACCACTGAACTGAAATCGAGGTAAAGACGCACCAGACCTGAGAGACCGAAGACAAAATAGGCCAACTAAAGTAGGAAATATAAACCAGCATAATTTCAATTAAACCAAATGGTGACCCGGTTCATTCTTTACAGATCTGAACCTGCAATCGCCCTATTTGGACGGACCTGACCCACGATGATCAATCGTTGTCTGCGACGTTTCCGCCGGTCACCACTAGTTAAAGAAATTCCATATATTACCATTTTGATTGTCGTTGGCACTAGGTTAAGTCGTGCGCCTCCTCTATCGGTGTACTTCACCTCTTGCAGCTATGCTCCATCACTACCACACCCCCCCTCCCCCCACACCCGCGGTCGTACTCCGGCTCCACTGGTTGTGCGCCCCCGCTGATGAGAAAATGCCGAACTGGGTTCTGTCAACTCCGTATAAAAGGCTACCGTCTTCTTCGTGCAACAACGAACGACCACCGCCTTCTCTTCCAGGAAAGCAAGTGAGCTCCGTCTTATGGTCAATCTTTTCTGGGATGTGTCGAACTCCTTCTCCATCGGCGGCTGTGTCTTCTTCGCTCGGTGATGAGGTCAAAGCTATGGTTGTTCTCCGACTTTCAATGAAGCTAACCATCCTTTCACCGGTCGATTTCAGTTCTAAAGTTAGAAACTAAAGTTAGGGCAGAGTATTAAAACTACAGGTATGGTGGGGCTACCGGACCGTTGGATCTAGTGACGGAGGCAACCCCCGAACAAGGTTTTTGGTTTTTGGTTACTTTTGCAGGTGGGAGCTTTGACGTCTTGAGAGAGAAAGTCGTAAGTTGTGGACCTTGGAATTGACATAAAAGAAGATGATTGTACCTTGGATTGGGACTCGAGAGAAAAATACTAGCTTTGGCCCATTACAAGTGTGGTACTCCCTTCGTTTCTTTATAAGTGGCACATGTGATTGGATTTAGGTGAAAAATATTAGTGGATGAAATTGGATGTAGAATGTAAAAGGTAGAATGAGTTGATGAAATGAAAGGAATCTTACCAAAATGAAAAATATGTCAATATAAAAGAAACAACCGAAATAGGAAAGTGTACAATAATAAAGAAACAGAGAGATTAAGTAGGTTTTGGGTGTGTATAGCAGAGTTGTGGTAATAAGTAAAATTAACTTATTTTGAATCTATATGGAGATCGGCTCTTTTTTTTTTCAAAAATAGTTTCTATTTTAAAATAAACTTTTTTTTAGCATTTTATCAAATATTTTAAAAATAATATTTATAAGTATAACAACTTATAAACTCTATCGTCAGAAGTTAGTTAATTTATAGTGTTTATACCGCCCTAGTCATTAAATGCAAAGAAAAGTTAATAAAAATTGAAAATCCCTTTATTCTTTTGTCTTACTTTATTTTTGGTTTTAACCACATGTTCAATTGGGTCAAATTAGGTGAGGCAAAAAAGGTGCGCAACTCACGGGTCAAGCGAGTTGTCTACTTTTGAATTTGGATGGATATGGTTAAAATGGAAATTTAATAGGTAATGAGTTACATGGTAATTGAAAAATATGGGTAGGGCTGATTGGATTTGCGGGTTGACTTATTACAACCTAATAGAGATAATTAATTTAGAATCAATATAAGAAGGAAATATCCTTTTTGATTAGTTTTTGTATATATCATGTTCCATATTTATTTTTAATTTGTATATCCTTTGTACTCTATATATATGTGTGTGAATATACACAACCACACTTATTTGTGGGTTTACGTTATATCATGATATCAGTCAAGTTCCTCTAAACATTGCCATGTCAGTTTCTCACTTTTTCTAAAAAAAATAATTAAAAAAATACAAAAATAAATTCATTCCACTTCCTGTACATGATCATTGTCACCCACCGCCACCTATTGCCGCTCCTAGTCACTGCTGATTGCCGTCACAGGTCTCCGGTCCATCTCAGACGCTCCTCCATTCCCTCGCTTGGCCATCGTCGATTGCCGATCGCGCTGTGCGGTCGGTCCAATTGGTCCATCGACCTCAACTTTCCTCCACCAGTGCAATCTTCTCTATTTTCCTATACCAAGCTCCCCTGATCTTCTCTGTTTCCTGCCGACCAACAGCGACATCCCTGGTGTCGTCACCACTGGCATTGTCCGTTCATTCATTTCAGCTGATAAACGTAGAGGCTCTCTTATTGACGTCAGACTTGCTCTTTGTTATTGTTTTTCTTTTGCCGTCTCCGGCGTATCTACAACTTTTCTAGCGTACTAGGGGACAGGACGCGCGTAAGATCCACACGCCCGACCAGTCTTCTCTAAAAGTATGTGTAGCCATGCACTTGTGACACAGACACACCCCCTACTCCTCGTCACGCGTGTCTTCACGCGCCAGCCATAAGCTCCCCGCATCTTGTGCGCGCATTGCGCGACCTTAGCAGATTTTTAATTTTAAAAATAAAAAATACAATCTGTGTTATGGCCCTTTTTTGTCAACCACAATGTCAATGGTGTGATGTTTTTGGCCATGTTAGTTCTTCTTGCTCTAAATTGCACGATAAATGGTACTATTTGCAGTGTCATTGGTGTGAGTAATTTGGTCACATTTCCTCGATGTGTCCTAACTTGGTTTCTCAAGTTTCTCCTTCTGTCTCTCTACCATGTTCTCCTCACCATGCACGCTGGATAGCTGATTCTAACCGAACAACCACATGACTTCATCTCAGTCCGTTCTAGATAGCGTGACTCTTTATTTTGGTAACAACCGTGTCTTTGATTCCTTATCATTGTCTGATGTTTTGGTTGTTCCACAAATTACCAAAAAATTACTATTAATTAGCAAGTTGACTCGTGCTATGAATGCTGTTATTTGCTTTGATGATTCCTCTTTCACTATCTTGAACAAGTTTACGAGTGATGTTATTGGAAAAGAACATCATGATGGGGGCTTATATGTTTTGGATTATGGTGATGCTTCTTTATTTGCTTTTGTTGCATCGAGTGCGGCTAAGGCTCTATTTGGCAGAGCTGTGCTTAAGCAAAACAGGCTAATTTTAAAAGTAGGGGGTGACCAACTTCTGTTTTTCCTCCAAAAATATATTCTGCTTTCAAAATAAGTTGTTTTTTTCACTTTACCAAACACTAAAAGTGTTTTGCTTATAAGAAAATCAGCTTATAAGCTCTTCCAAACAAAGCCTAAAGCATTTTTGAACTTTTCCATAGTAGGTAGGGTCATGTTCCTCACAACATCATTTATTTTTTAAGAAAATCTGGATGCTTGTGTGTTACTAAACTGCTTCCAAAGCCACATTTGTGTTCTTATTGTGAGATGGTCAAAGGCAAGCGCCTCTATTTTACCGACAATTTAAAACGAGCACCACACATACTTGATTTAGTTCACTGTGATCTTTGGGGGCCCTCCCCTATTGTCTCTCGTGCCAGGTACTATTATTATGCTATTTTTATTGGTGATTTTTCTTGGTTCACCTGGTCACATCCTCTGCGACGTAAGTATGATTTTGTAGAGGCTTATATGCATTTTGAAGCTCTGTTTGAGAACCAGTTTTCTACCTCCATTAATTTTGTCCAGAGTGATAGTAGCACTGAGTTTCTGAATTATTGTACGCGATCACATTTAGCTTCTAAGGTCATTTATCACCAGTTTTCATTCTGATCTTTATCATTCATTCTGGTATGATGCTTTCTCTATGGCAGTCTACATCATCAATATGCTACCAACACCGGTTTTATCTGGTCAGTATCCGCTCTCTGTTATTTTTGGTACGACTCAGGATTATTCAAATTTTCATCCATTTGGCTCTCAAGTTTTTTCGTATGCACGCTCTTATGTTGTGCATAAGCTAGCACCTTGGATTCTTTCGTGCTTATACTTGAGATACAGTTCACAGTACAAGGGTTATCGTTGTCTTGATCCAGTTACAAAGAAGGAGTTTGTCACCCGTCATGCTCGGTTTGATGAGCTACTATATCATGCGACCCGTACAGGTTCTGCTGATGCTCTACCATCGCTTGATGTCTCTGCTTTTTTGGAACCCTCGTCTGTGCCTTCAGATGTGTTTGAACTGTCTACATCAGTCAATTTGCCCATTATTTTAGATAATTTTGATTTAAAATATGTACCAGGAGGTTAAGTTATGCCAGTCCACCGTCAGTAGCTCAGCAGCTAAGTCCACGTCTGAACGCGTCAAGCTTGCCTTCGCCCGTACATGCAGCAGACGCGGTGCCAACGATGCCAAAAACTCCTGCCACAACTTCTTTTCCAGCATCACATATTTCTCCTGTCAACACATCTCCTTCAGCGCTGCCAGCATCTCTTCAGCGCTGCCAGCGACACAATAACTCTAGCCGTGACTTCTTTTTTAGCCCGCCTGTTTCTCCGATTGACGCATCTCCTTCAGCGTTGTCAGCATCTCCGATCGTTGGCTCCCCGACTCGGGCATCTGTGACCTCATTGTCATCGGCCTCAGGTTCCACATTTAATCTGGTGCCCGAGCCTTCTTCTCGCCACCCGATAGCCACTCGCTCTCATACTGGCTCCTTTAGGTACACTTTTTTTTTACTATGTTTTTTTTGGTTTATTGGGTGCTTTATTTTCTAAGAACGAGCACTGGAGTCATCACTCGACTGTTAAGGATCCGGAATAGGTTGCTTCCATGTATTCTGGAATAGAGGCTCTTCACACTCAACAGACGTGGAATTTGGTTCCTCGCCCTTCTCATTCTGATGTTGTTGGTTCTAAGTGGGTGCACCAATTGAAGTACAAGGATGATGACTCGTTTGATAGGCATAAAGCGATATTGGTTGCACGAGGTTTTTTGCAACATCCTGGATTTGATTATCATCACACTTTTAGTCCTGTGGTGAAGGCTTCCACTATTTGTACTGTTTTATCTTTAGTTGTTTTTTTTATAATTGGCTGTTATGATAGATGGATGTCAAAAATGCATTATAAAATGGTGTTCTTGACTCCTCAGTTTCTATGGAGCAGCCAGCTGGATACAAACACCCCATGCATCTAGATTATGTTTGTTGTCTACGTAAGACCATTTATGGTTTGAAGCAAGCTCCCTGTGCTTGGTTTCAACGTTTTAGCTCATATTTTATTGGCCTGGGTTTTGTATAAAACTCTTCAGATACATCTTTATTTTTGTTCTCTCATGGTGTGTCTCTCATTTATTTGTTGGTTTATATTGATGAAATTATTCTTATAAAAAATGATGGTCTTCTCATTCGTAAGTTTATTGATCGGGTTAATTAGGAATTCAAGATTACCGATCTTGGCACTCTACGGTATTTCTTGGGTTCAAAGGTTGTTCGTACTTTCGACGGCCTATTCCTTGGTCTAGCTAGATACACTTAGGTCATTTTATTTGTGTGCAAGGATGCAAGATTCCTCGCCTGTTGCCATTCAATTTGTGGATTTTTCACAGTTTCTTAGCTCTCTCGATAAGCCGTTTGAAAATCCCACACTTTATCGGTCACTGGTTGTTGCACTTTAGTATCTATCGATTACACGTCCCAAATTGTCTTATGTTGTGAATACGGCCAGTCAGTTAATGCAGGATCCTATTGATGACCATTTCCAAGGTGTTACACGAATTTTGTGCTATGTGCGCAGTACTCTTCATTATTGACTTCAGTTTTTCTCAAATGCTTCTGATCTAATTGTTCTGGGTTATTCTAATGTCGATTAGGCTCGCTGTATTGAGACTCGTAGGTCTACATATGGTTACATCATTTTCCTTGGTGGTAACCTGATGTCTTAGAAAGGTAAGAAGCAACCTATATTCTCTCGTTCTAGTTCGGAATCAGAATACCGTGCTATGGCCAACACTACTACAGAATTAGCTTGGTTGATGCATATTTTTTGGGATTTACGTGTGTCGGCTCGTGTGCCTCTTGTTTTGCTGTATGATAATAATGGTGCTCTCTTTCTGGCTTAGAATCCAGTTTCACAAAAGAGATCCAAGCACATTGATATTGATTATCATTTAGTGTGTGAGATGGTGTCTTCTGGGAAACTCAAGGTTGCTCATGTTTCCACGGACTTACGACTTGCTGACATCTTTACAAAGGGGTTACCTCGTCCTTAGTTTGAGTTCTCGTTCCAAGCTTTTCTTTGCTACCAGTCTCATGCTTCGCTTGAGGAGGGAGGGTGAGGGGTAATAGAGATATAATTGATTTAGAATTAGTAAAGAAAAGAATACCCTTTTCTAATTGGTTTTATATATATCATATTCCGTTTTTATTCTACTATGTATATCCTTTGTACTCAATATATAAATGAATACATGCAACCATAATTATTTTTGGCTTTTACATTTTATCACAACCCAGTGCTAGAATGCAAATTATGCTTAAATAGAGAAGCTAACTATAAATAAAACAAAATGAGGGAAAGGTTATAATTTTGTTAGCTAAGAATAGTTAGATGAAGTAGTCGAGGTGGGTTTGTTAGCTGGGAATCTTCATGCATAAAGGATGGAGACCTGAGTAGTGAGAGGCATCGTTGAAAATCATTGTAATTCATTATGTTCATATTCTCATCTATTATTTTCTCTTCTCATCTCAAATCTATAACTCTTATGTTACTGAATGCTTGGTGTTGCAATTTGTTTGTGTAATTTTGATTAATTGAAGTTCAGTTCTTCTGGATCGTTGCAATTTTGGTAACATAGCAGTCGAATTCCTTGGCTATTGTGGAGAACACGAGGCACGAGATTCTAGACAATTAGTTGAAGGAATTGGAGAGAAATTCCGGGGATAAAGTTTGAGAGATGACAGGACAAATGGAAGCTAACAATGTTAGGATTAACACATCAATGGAATCGTCCTTGAGTTCTCTTCGGCAGGATTTGCAGAAGGAGTTTATTATTGAGCTGGAAAAGCAACAGGAAAATGCTAAATGCTAACCGAGGGTTATATGAAATTGTATAGATGATGCAAGGTTGGGGACAAATTCATAAGAACCAAGGGATGGAGTTGGCTGAGAGTTCATCAAAGGATTCACATACTAGATCTGATCAAAACAAGAAGTCAGCTAGGAATGAGGTTATATCTGAAAACCTTTCTATCAAAAATAGTTCCCTAATATTGATGGAGTCTCGCTCTCCGCGCCCTTCTTCATCCTCATCCAACTTTGTTTCCGTTCGATCATTGATATTTAATGCATCATCTCAACCCCTCTTCCTCGACATTGGGCAACCACCAACTCATTCAATTCAAGACATATACATTTTTAATCCTCCTATTTCACAAACCTGAGCACGTGTAAGAAAATAACAACATGATCTACTAATGTACATAAAAAATACACACCAAATTCGTATTGAGGAAAAAATAATGATTGTGTACAAAGGGAGAGTATTAATTTATAGAAAATAATCGTACACACATAACATAGTTTAATAAATTTGGTACAAATAAGATATACTCCCTCTGTTTTTCTATTTATGACACCATAGATTTAGGTGCTTGGATTTAGGTGAAGAAAATGAGTGGATGAAATTTAACGTAGAAAGTAAAAAGTAAAATAAGTGGATGAAATTGAAGGAATCTTGCCAAAAATGGAAAGGGTGCCAAATGAAAGAAAACATCTATTTATAGTAAGTGTGTCACAAATAACAAAACAGAGGGAGTAGTAACCATTTGCCCAAGAGTAAAGAAGAAACTAGTAATATAGTTTGGCACATGAATGTAACCAAAAATGTAACCAAAATTCTTACCAAAGAGAAAATCCTAGCACAAGATAAAAATTGATGAAAATTTTTAACCAAAATTCACATTGATGAACAAACCCTAGTTTGGCACATGAATTTAAATAAAAAATTCTCACCTAAGAGCAAACCCTAACACAAGATAGATGAGTTCATAATGGTTGTCTTTGATTGTGTGAAGAATCAGTGAAGAAGAAGGTGATTAGTATAGTGTGGGTTTTGGAGGAGAAAAAAGGTGGAAAACTTCCGCTTTAAAGTTGGCCATTTATTACTAAATTTGAAAAGTGTTTAATGCTGAAGTATAAACTCTCACGTTGGTATGTTCCGTAATCGAAACTTTGTCGGTCCTTCCAACTTTTACTATCTGATTATGTTACAAATCCGGAAGTTCTTCTACTCCAATGGATAAATGATCAGAACGCCTTCAGGACTCGGAATTTGTGGGGAGGTTAAAAAACCCCCAAATTGATTCAAGTTCCATTTTAACAAAAATTAAAATTGAAGAACCCTAGAAAATCGACATTGTCTCACCAATATATGATATTTCAACTCCAAAAATTTTCTGATAAACGATCATGTTGAGAAAGAGATGCAGTGGAGCAGGGGTGGGCACTGCATCGAGTTGTAACCATGCTCTGTTTACTGAGGTTGGAGCTTTGGATAATATCTGCAATACCAAGGCGGAAAGAAGGCATGTTGATTTTCTAGGAATGAGGAAATGTTGAAATCCAAAAGTAGTACATAGTGCCGATATGCATGATTTGTCACTTGGCTACATATTGCGTTACTTTAGAAATCAAGTAATGGAGAAACTATTGACTTGTAAGAAGAGTGTGCAGACAGACGAGGTCATCCAATTCTATGCTAACTTAGGTCAATGCTTTAAGAACGGTGATTTGACCCTTGTTAATGGAAAACAAGCGACCATCACCAAATACACCATAAATGCCGTCTTAGATAATTCCTACACCACTGTTACAAGTTTAAGTCCTGATAATCCCTAGGGTCCCCAAGCGATATTTCATCAGAAGCAATGGCCCGACGTTACCAAAGCCACCCCCATGTGCCCCGTAGATATGGATAGAAAATATTTTGGTAGGAGAGGTAGGTCGGCCGATCAGGCGAATTCGTACGATGTAGGTGTCCTGACTATTGAACGAAGACTTGTTTACGAATGGATTTGCCTAAATATTCTACCATCTGGTGGCCACATCTGTGAGCCAACTATTGGAAATCTTATGTTGTTTTATTATAAGATAAAGGGGATCCCAATAAATCCGAGATAAACAATTTTTTGTTATATACTTCAAGTAGCAGGAACTAAGAAGAAGGATCTACCTTATAGTAGACTTATCACTGCTATGCTAAAGCAGTTTGGGGTCCAACCAGTAGATAAACCTTTGCGCTTAGAGTATTATGACAACAGTTGGTTTGCGCATAAACAATTGGATATGGGCAAAAATGAGAAACGGAGACACAAGGAGCTCCCAGGCGCTGCCACCAAAGCAGAGTTAGACATGACTGAGTCATCTACCTCTACCTCTAGTGAGTTTACCTAGCATTCCTTTTATGTAGAGAATGATTATTTTTTTTGTTGTACTTCATTTGAACATTTTTGTCTATTTTATTTGTCTAGGTGGGCAATCGGGTTGGAAGATTATCGTTAGTAGGTACCTTGCCTGCATTTGAGGTGATGTTACTAAAGTGAACGAGGAATTGACCCAAGTAGAAGCCGGACAAGCGAAGCTGATTGAGGTCTCTGGGTTGAAATTGGCACTGGATGATGAGCCAATGATGAACTTTGCTCCAAAATTCTCAGAGAGTGAGCCAGAAGAAGCTAATGTCAGAGAAGAAGCTGCTCGTGGAGATGTTGTGGGGGCGGAGACAATTTTTTGGGAGCCCGTTAGTGTGGAGGATGCGAATACTAGTGAAGATGCCGATAAGATCGTTGTCTAAGAGGAGAGCGACCAAGAATTTATCGAGATGTTTTCATATCCATAAATATTGACTTTAGTTATTTGTTTAAACTTGAATTGTGTTTTAATGTTCTGAGACAACTAAGTACTTTTGACGATGTTAGTATTTGCATTACTATAACTATGCAAGTGATTTGAAGATTTAAGAATTCATTTGGATTTTTGAAGGTTTACACATAAATGTTTCTATGAAATTGTCGATATTAAGGTGAATATGCCTATGTGAAACTATGTTTATTTGTAAATAAGTTTTTCACATAAGGCTTCACTTTTCGCATGAGTTCATGAACTCCTTCCAAGTCAGAAAGTAGGACTGGTCTTCATTAATTTTAGGGCGGAAATGGGTTCCAAACTCGTAAGTAAATCTGGGAATGTTGTCAACTTGAAGTACTAATGCTTCCGAGTTCAGGTACAAAATTTGGCCTAAACTTGGTGAGGATTAATTTGTGTGTACCATTTTTTTAAACATTAAGAGCTTCCAAACTCGGAAGAATGGTTCTGAGTTCAGCTCCATTTTCTAGACTGAACCTGGTGGTTGAGTTCTTTTTAAGGTTTGATGTTGTAATTCATTTCCTCACTCAGAATTTGAATTTTGACTCTTCACATTTTTAACATGACGAGCTTCCGAACTCGGAATGCCCTATTCAGCTCTTCATTATCATTCAGTTTATTTCCAGACTCGGATGCAATATTCTGATTCAGTCCCCAAATCTAGGCTCAACCTGATGGATTGGCTCTTGAACTTCAATTTGATTTCCCAACTCGTAAATATGAATTCAGCTCTTCACACTATGAGAACGAACATCTTACGGACTCGGAATGACATAATATGATCTTCACCATGATAGGCCATACCTCTCTTCTAGACTCTGAAGAGAGATTCCGAGTTCTGATAGATTTTCTGGGCTGAACCTGGTAGATTGGCTCTTCAAGTTCAAATTGATTTCCAGAGTCGGAATTTAAAATTCGTCTCTTAGTATTATAACCACAAAGATCATCCAGAATCGGAACAACTTATTTGGCTCTTCTTTATTGAAGGTCCAATTTAGTTCCGAACTCGAAAGAAGCGTGGGTATATATATAAAAAATACGGCCAATTAAAATCCCCAAATTAAAAACCCTAATAGCAAAACCTATCATTTATGGAGCCGGAAACTGCAATCCCTAATCCATTTTAAATGCTTTTTTGCATCAAACACTATCAGACCATGGCATCATCAAAACAAAGAGGTTGAGGAAGCAAATGGAATTCGAAAGGGGTAGCTCGAGACACTCGAAAACCACAGCTAATGAGCAAAGTGCTAGATTTGTCTCTCCTCAAGCATAAGAGATGTACAATGTTTTATGCAAAAGTGGGAAATTGATAGATGACTACGTTATCGATTTAAATGTGTATCGTAGCATATGTTTTAAGGATCATGTGTCTAAGTTTAATGGTCAACATGTCCTTAAGTTGCTAACATTAAATGAAACATCCCACTTTGACAAAATTTGGGTGCTTACCAAACAAGGGTGAATGGGTACACTATAGACCTCAGTTCATGGATTATTAACCAATTTTTAGATTATCCGTACAAAGGTCCAAAGGATTTGTTCCTCCAAAAACTCGATTGCCCGTTATATGACGTATATCATAGGGATGCATTTCCCCTCAACTCTGACTACCCATATGTTGATCTCTTCGCCTGTAGTTATAGGTACTTCTTGCACAACCCACAAACTTTAATTTGTTTCAATTAAAAATGGTTCCCTCATTTTGATTCAAAGGCGGTTAATATATAACCACCTTCTAACTTCTGAAAACTGCCGTTAAAAGCAAGAAGGATCCTAATATTACATCTACGGAAGCCTTCAGGGAAGGCGGTTCCATCATAACCACCTTTGAAAGGTGTCTTTAATCAAACTACCTCCACTAGTGTATTGTTATTGGAAAAGACTAATGTTCAGAAGAATAAGTAACATCCTTTACCATCGCTATAGTACCAAAGTTGAATCCACTAAACAGATGGATATTCATCAGGAATCAAGTTGCAAGTGCAGTTCATGGGCAGTGAGAATCAGCATTTTTTGTCACCCTAACCTCTATCATTTCATCGATTTTGTCTTTCACTTAATCTAGATTATTAGTGACTTAATATACTGATTTATCACCCATATTTCTTAACTTGACCTAAGGTCCGTCGTCCTACTATGCATTCTATTTGGCATCTTGGTAAGCTTGGTGTTAATGAAGGGAGTCCATTGCCACCCTTGCCCAAAGTGGCTTAATTCTACTTTCTTGATTTTTCATTTTAATTTAGCTTGTCAGATGATTTCGAGGGTAATAAGTAAGAATGTGGACTAAGGTCAGGTTTTTTTCTTCAAATTAATTGTATTTGAGTCCGTCTCTTGAAAGACATTATTTTCATAAGTTATGGAAATACCAAGGTTTAAAGTGAAAATTTAAAAAAATCAAGACCAAAATTTTGGGTTGCATTAATCGGGACATAAACTTATAACTACTGCAAGTTACATAATAATTTTTTAATATTGCAACTAAACCTTTTACTTTTCTATAATTCTAATCCAACCCCGTCTTTCCATATGCCTATAGAAATACAGTCTTTCCTAAGACTTTGCTCTGCATTTTAGGTCTATTAATTTTAAGAGATTTTTACACTTCTAAACCTAACTTTAGACTGAAAGTGCCAATTTAACCTTGCAAAATGAGATAGTACCAAAATAACCCCAACTTTATGACAAAATGTGTAGTTATAACCTCTTGTCACTATTCTGACGTTGACTCATCAATTTGGATGTTGATCGGATCTAAAATTACAAAAATACCCCGGCCCCCATAAGCTGAATTCTCATCTACCCCTTTAATCCAGGGGTAAAATTATCATTTACTTAATTCCGGCCAAATCTCCCATTGACTATTAAAGTCAACAGTGCCATGGTTAGATTGACACATACATCATAAAGTTAGGGTTAATCTGACACTTTCTCATTTTGCAGGATTTTATTGACACTTTCATCTTAAGGTTAGAGTCACTTAAAAACTTCACTCTAATTTTAATTTAATTTTTAAAACATATTTGATTCAAGTTTAGTAATATTACTTTATATTTTAATTTTTTAATGTAATTCATTCACTTTAGTTCAATGAGGTGAAAAGAATATAGGCTAATGGCATGAATTCATCTAGAATTTTGGTTTCTCTAATATAGTGGAGCGGTGGGACACTTTTTTTTGGATTTCGACCTACTAGTGTTCCTAGATCCAGTAAGTGGGTCTGCTCTAGATAGAGTAACAAAGATATGATCTTGATTGATTTTCTGATCGATCCGGTACATATATAGACTAATATAGAATTATTGTATTTCACCAGGGTGACTTCACTCTTATTTTTTGTGGGTGACTTCTCTAACTCCACCTTTGATTATCAGCTATTAAAGGTGATTCTGGGAACCACCTTTAGTTGGACACAATTAAAGGCAATTCTTTGTCGCCTTCATCAGGACGGTATATCCGCCTTTGTAAATTTTGGATATCGAAATCTGACCTCAACCCCTCAGCCCATCAAAGTTGGTTCCGAAATCGGGACCTAATAATGGTTCCGGTTGTTGAACACCGTTCTTTCGGTGCAATTAATGATTTTAATTTTTTTATGGATGTTAGTTTCAAAATCGAAACTTTTATCATTACATGATATTTTCAGCTTTTGAGAAAGAATGCAAGCGTTAAAGGTCCATGCATGGATTGAAGCTAATGTCAAGGAGTTGGAACATATGTTTTTGATGAAAATATTGAGAGATTAGCGTTCAACGATATTTTAAGGTATCTTGTGTATATAGGAATGTCAGTGGGAGCAAGATTAGATTCCTAGTCATCTATGTTGATGACATATATTGAAAATGACAATCTAAAGTTTGAGTCAATGAAAACTTGGATTGGAAAGTGTTTCATAAAAAAATACTTAGGAGAGACAAAGTACATCTTCGACATTAAGATTTGCAATGGTAGATCAAAGAGGATGATTGATCTTAGTCAAAATACATACTAGGTAAGGTCTTTGATAGGTTAAATGTGAAAGATGTTAATAGATTTTTTACCCATGATTAATGGAATGATTCTTAGCAAGACTCGATGCTTATCAAAACCTGGTGAGTGAAAAAAAATTGGTATGGTTATTTAAACATCGAGAGTAGGGTCTATCATGTATGCTATGATACTCAAAGTTATATCGTGTTTGCTTAGAGCAAAACGACCAAATATAAATTACACTAAGGTGAGGCACATTGGTGTGCAACCAAGAAAATGTTTTAGTGTCTGAAATACACTCAAGATAAAATTTGGATTTATGGTGAAAATTAGTTGGTTGTGAAAATTGCGTTGTAGAGAAATTTTGTTGATATTACAATTTTTTGAGTATATTGATACTTTAGAAACTGCATAGGAGGGTGTTTGAATTAGAAAATACTATTACTGAGCTTGATATGGTCCGCATCTTAGCTAGCTAGGTGACTCTCCATTAAGATAACTGTAGAGTCATGACTTAGGTAAATGAACCAAGGGAACCCAGCGAGTTCAAATTTTTCCTAGAAAATTTCACATTCTTCAAGAGTAAGCTAAGAAGGCAAAGTTATTATATGTAAGATAAGAAATGATGATAATATTGTCGATCCAAAATCTAAACATCTTCCACGGATGGAGCTTAGGGCTTATACATTGTTATACTAATCAAGCACTTTGGATAGTGACCGTGATTTTTGTCATGTTCTAATTATTATAGTTTCGAGATTTTAAATATTGAAGATTGAATCGTTCATCATATTATAAAATGATAATTTCATATTTATTTAACTTGGTTTAGTGTTAAATGAAATTACAAAATCAACTTACATCTCCAAATAAGTTATCAAGAATATGCATGGATAATGAAGCCCTATTTAACGAACTGGAATGTAAGATTGATTATGTCCCTAGTTTAGGTCATTGAGGATGAACGCTAATGACCAAAAAAAGTTGTAAGTTGATTCACAACGTTGTTTCATTGGTTGAATGACTTGAGATACCATAAATCAATTTGCATAGATGCAAGTTGGAAACTTGTATTGGACAGACATGCCATGGGAATGGCTTGAGTTAATAGGAAGGTTACGAGTATGTCTCATTGACTAGTGTTTGCTTTCTTGTGGATTAGTGGACTTTGAAGCAATCAATCGTCACACCATAAGAGGAAACTATAAATGAAGTTTTTGGGTTGTTATGAATTGAGTAGAAAAAAATAGAATGTACATGAGTGATATTGTCCTCTCATCCATGTGATATTGTTGTCCTATAGGCCTCTTGGAGATTTGAGATGGTAAAATGCATGGTCATGCTCCAATGGATTATGGACTAATCACTTAACAATTTGACTCAGGAATTTGAGAAATGCACTTATTTTTTTTTATAAAAAATATCATGTTATTTTACTTTATATTTGAATGAAGACATTAAGTGACACTGGAATATGAATGCACACTTGTTCTAAAGAACAAGTTGGAATTATTGAAAGAGTGTCGTCCAATTAATATGCATTTTTCTAACACATGATTAATTACCGAGATATAATTCATCTATTTTGAGTGATCGGAATGTTTACCTAGAAACCACTTTAGATCTTCTTGAATCAAGTGTATTAGGACTGCAACTTATTGTGACCAAACATTTAGGATCATACACAATGCATGAAATCGGATAGAACAAATGACTTCCATGACCCTTTAACTATCACAACCATTCACCTTTGGCACCTTATATTTTTGGGTTAAATATTTTTTTCTAACCCTACCTTTAGGCTGAAAGTGACAATATAACCCTGTTAAATCATAAAGTGTCAAACTAACCCTAACTTTATGATGAGTTATACTGATATAACCTTCAGGCCACATTTTGACGTCAACTCACCAATTGGGCCTTTGCCCGGACCTAAAATGACGAATATGCTCTCAGCCATTTCAGTTTTTCCCCTCTTTACCCCTCTTATTGCTGCCAACCGCCACCACTCGCCGCCAGCCACCTCCACCCTCTCCGACACACTCTCCACCACCACCACCACCCTTTCCAACCCGCTCTCCACCACCACCACCCATCATTATCTCCGCCCATCACAACTACCACCGTCGGCCACCTTAACCATCATGTCCAACCACCACCGGCCACCCCAACCACTACCTTTGCCACCAGAGCCACCACCACCGCCACCACATCACCACCTCCCGCCGCCAGCTATCACCATAGCCACCTCCTGGAACACATTGGCCTCCCAGTCACCACCTCACCACCTCCGGCCTCCACTACCAGCAGCACCACTGCAACCTTGCTTCACATTCTTGGCACCACCGCCACCCAACTCCATTGCTGATACAGAACCACACCACCATTGAGGCAGCCTCAAAATCACAGTCCCTTCCTTTCTCTTCTCGAAATACCGCTCCAGCTCTGGCACCTTGATGCCCTTCCTCAACCCAATCCGACTCACTAAGTCACCACCTCCTCCACTGCCCGACGTTGCGAAGTATTCTGACAGCTCCTCCAGCATCCCAGACTGCATCATCTCGTTGACCTTTCTTCACTTGGAGCAACAACCCACAGTGGTGCGAAAGATAGGGTTTTGATAAAATCCAACAACCCACGGTGGTGGCAGAGGCTTTACCCTTCCACAGCCCTTCCTCACTAAATACATACCGCTCTGACATAGTGGTAAGTTGTTAAATTTCACCGAAGTGGGTTGTTGCTCCAAGCGATGGAGAATTGGAAGGAGAAGGTGTAAGGTGATGGTGGCGGAGGGGTAATGGTGGCAAAGGGGTAATGGCGGAGCAAATTGGAGGGAAGAAAAATAAAATGGCGGAGTGGAAGAATAAAAGGGGTCAATTCATTCTTTTGTTATTTTTTAGCAGGGTAAAATTGCATTTCATTAAAATCCGATCAACTCCAGCGTTGACAATTGGAGTCAATGGCTCTCAGAGTTATATTGGCACATACATCATAAATTTAGGATTATTTTAGCACTGTCACATTCTACAAGGTTATATTGACACTTTCGGTATAAAGTCAAGATTGTTTTGGCACTTTACTCTATCTTTTTTTTGAACACTTTTGGTCTCTCAACTTACAAAACTTCTGAAATGTAACCATTTGGTTAGGTCAAACCGTCAACTAAGGTTAACGCATCAATTTTAAGGGCAAAATTAACATTAACATTTTCTTTTTTCCCTTTTTCCCTTCCTTTTATTTTTCCTACCCCTTCCCCTTTCAGCCACTGTGCTCTATAAACCCTGCCTAAGCCACCGTGCTCTTTTCTGTATTTCGTTATTATTTTTAATTTCATAATTTCTTCACACAAACAGTGCCGGCCCTAAACTTTTGGAGACCCGAAGCAAATTGAAAAATTAGGCCCCAAATATAATATTTAGGGTATGTAATATCAGTAAAATTGGGTTTCATAGGAAAATATAAGAATATTATTGAGGCAGCTATTGCTAATTGTAATATTTTTGAATTTTTTTCTACATATACAACACATTTTTTTTTAAAAAAAATGAGGCCCCTATACAACTGATAAATTGGGGGTTTGAGGCAAATATTTCACTTGCCTCCCATATGGGCCGGCCCTACACACACTACTCCTCCATCCGCCTTTGATCTCTCTAGTGAGTTTCAGCTCTCTCAATCATTTCCTCATTTCAATTTAATTTGCCTTATTGTTACTGGATGAATGTGATAATTATTGTTGCTCTATTAAATTAAGTTCGCGTTTATTTATTTATCATTGTGAAATGCTATATTTTGCTGAGGACCCCAAAGGAAATCTCCGCCTACGCCTACTTTGACGAGGGAGGACTTGCATCGGACGAGCAGCGGGAGGTTGGATCCCTCGTTTATTAATTATGGGTGTGCTGGTTGCTGCGGATGTGGGAGGTGGGGGAGATGGCGGGGGTGGAGGAAGGAGGCAGAGAGTGGTAGTCGGAGTCAGAGGTGGTGGTGGAGAACCAAACGACGTTGCTTTCATTGAGCTCCAGTAGAAGGTGGTGGAGGACCAAACAACACTGCTCTCATCGATCTCTAGAGACGGATGCTTTGCAAATAGATATTTTTAATGAAATAAACCCTACCATAATCATTAGAACCTTGGAGCCACAACCACGTCTAAAACCAATTCAATCATTTTTCAGAAAAATAAATCTCAACGCAAAGAGAAGAAGGAGGACTATATTTTTACTTGTTGATCGATGTTTTAAGTCAATCTAGTCGTGATGCGTGAATACGTATAGAGGGATCACATTTGGGATTCTCCTCCATAGTTGTTTGAATTTGATAGTAAAACACGATTCGAAAGTAATCTAAACTCATAAATATATTTGAATTAATTACATGCATGAGATTCAAGATTAAATAACTGAAATTACCCTAAATTCAATTTAATCAATTCCCAACAATAAAAGAGGGATATTTTTTTCCTTACAATATTGGAGATCACGAAGATATCTGTAATAATTGTATTTGAGGGTTTGATCTAATATTCTTTATCCATTAATTGGTACAGTTCTCCCATTGAAATATATATAAAAAAGCACCCCATAAAATACATGATATATTTCTCTTTCTAGGATTAGTAGTACAAAGTATATATCCTCCTTGTTTTCTGAGTGGTGTAACATCTAAAGTATGACATCAACAAGCAACAATATGCT
>JAULKM010132142.1:0-36164 GCA_032355605.1 Rubia tinctorum
CCCCCCCCCCCCCCCCCCCCCAGGAGAAGCATGAGTAGCATGTAAAATCTGTGAGGAGCCATTGATAAGAAACATATCATCTTTAACATATGTCATAGGGGTTAAATGGGTAATAAAATTTAGATATAGATCATCAAAAGTAGAATCTACAGGTTGCTGTCAAATTAGTTCATTGTGACCATGATCCATCAAATTGCCAATATCCTGCACTAAGTTGGAGGTTGCTATGGGCACAGTATACTCTATAGGTTGGATTTTATTCCTTCTGATTATAAGATTGGCTGAGTGTTACCTAAGAATAGGAGGGGTGGGTAACTGAGGGCTAGATGGGTTAGTTGATGGGAATTCATTTAGATAATCTGTTTCATTTTTTTATACACTAAGTTTTCCATTATTATATATATGTGGGGTCTCTTTATTCTTACATAAGTATCAAGTTCGTTTATAGTACTTGCGATCAAGTCGGTTGCTCCTGATTTGAAATTTAAATTTGGCTATATTCATTTTGTGTAGATATATTTCATGTTTGTGCTCTAGATGGTGTTACATGATTTGTACTCTATATCTAGTGATAGAAGATCCTTATTTGACATTTTAATATTGATTAGTGAGACTTTTTTTTTTCCAATGAAGCTATTATAATTTTTGCATCAAACAAGTTAGTATTTGTCAGGATAATATTGTTGTTTTACAACAAAAAAATAGCACATGTACGTCGATTAAAATGGTTGATATGTAATTTAATTATCCTTAAGGTTAGTGGATGTCAATTTCAACCATCTTATGAATGTCTGAAAATTAATACTACTATGTAAAACCTTTTTATATTATCATAACTTATCTGAGTACGTCTCTTGAAAGACGTTATTTTCATAAATTATAAAAAGACCAAAGTTTAAACTATAAATTAGAAAAAATCCAGATAAAATTTTCTGGTTGCATTAATCGGGTCATAAACTTATAACTACTGCACGTTGCATAATAAAATTTTAATGTTGCAACTAAAACATTTTAACTTTTTATAATTCTAATTCAACCCCGTCTTTTCATATGCTTATGGACCTAACTATATTTATAAAATATATTTTTTTATATAAATGTTAACTTTATGTAATCAAAGATATGAATAGCTAAGCATATTTATTGAAGATTATTAAAACGAAAGAGTAAGTAAAATTTTACATAATATGTATACCCTACTGTGATACACAATGTCCGAGTTAGAATAACTAAATGAATCTTTGAACCAGTAAAGGGATTTATAGTTTCGATAGAGCGCAAAGTTTTGAGAAATATCGTCTTTCCATAGGTTTATGCAAAGACGGAATTTAATTAAAATAATAAAAGGTAAAAAAATTTAGTTGTAATATTAAAAATTTATTATTCAACATGTAGTAGTTATAAAGTTTATGGTCCGATTAATACAATCCAAAATTTTAATTTTAATTTTTCATAATTTAAAATTTAAATTTAAATTTTTCATAATTTATAATTTAAATTTAAATTTTTCATAATATATAATTTAAATTTAAATTTTTCATAATTTATAATTTAAATTTAAATTTTTCATAATTTATAATTTAAATTTAAATTTTTCAATAACTTATAGAGAAAGTGTCTTTCTAGACACGGACTCTTGATATGGAACCAATTATTTTCACTAAGTAATAATAAAGGAATTGACACAAAGTGGTCCCCCCACCCCCAACTTTTCATATACAAATCGACGAAATCGATCCAAGAACTTCCTAAATTTCCTTAATTAGAGCCCATCAATGCAACAATTTGCTTTCTTTTTCTTGAACTGTGGAAATATATTCAAGAAAAAGATATCTTGGATCAAATCTAAGATGCACCAACTCGATAAATATTCATGGGTGCATAATGATCGATCCTGTCCCTTTTCCTAAAATTACAAACTACTAATAAATTGATAACAAGCGATTGAATGTAATACCAAAAATAAAGTTAGGTTTTCGAAAAAATAATAATTAAAGTTAGTTTACACTACATGGTTCAAATTTGGTTGGAAAAGTCACATGGGAGTCAGACTTTAACGACAACAGTATAAATTTAGAACACATTAATTTTTAGAATCTGTCTCTTAAAATACGATTTTTTCATAAATTATGAAAGTATCAAGATTTAAATTGTAAATAAAAAATTAAGATAAAATTTTTGGGTTGCATTAATCGGATCATAAACTTATAACTACTGCACCGCTGGTGGAAAAAGCCTCATTAAAGGTGCCTAATCAAAGTCGGTTACACTTTTTTCCAACAACCGTCTTCCGGGGGGACTTTCGAGTTCGGAAATTAATGAATTCGGACCCCCAAATTTTTGGAAGGTAGTTGATCCGATTTAGAAGTCATTTTTTCAACCGCCTTTATATGCCGCCCTTCAAAGGCGGTTAATTTGGGAACCGTCTTTGATTGATTATTTTCAAAGGCAGTTTTGTCGAAGTGACTTTGATCCCCCTGCGTTCTGAACTCAGAACAGTTTAGCTGATGATACTTCCTCAATCAGAAGCGGCTGGAGAACTCATATAGAAGGGCTGAAACGAGTCCCAAACTCGTAAGTAAATCTGGACCCGGTTCCAAACTCATAATAAGTCCCGCAAAGAGGTAGCTACCTAGTAAAGAGTTCCGAGCTCGAAACACTTCAAATTATAAGAATCTTTGGTCATTTCATACGGATTTCATTTTCAAAAAACCAAAGATTTGAAATGGAAACCTACGTTGCTTCTTCAATGAGCAACTAATTGGGTGAGGTAAGTGTACACATTCAGAACCTGATGTATACATGTACATTCATGAGTTAGGTGTGAGATTGTGTTGAATCTATTATTAAGGTTTATGCGTTTTTGTAGGGTAATGAGTTGTATGAAGGGGGAAACTTTAGGGACTTAATTATTAAGTAATTGGAAGTCATTTTAAGACTTGAATGGTATTGAATAAAGGGTTATGAGGGTGAATTAATGGTTATCAGGCTTTAGTTGTTTGTAGGGTAATGCATGTATTGATTTGTGCTATTTCAATGTAGGTTCGTAGGTAGTAATGGAATTCCCTAAGCTCATTGGTAATGATCGTAGGAAATCCCCAGATTACCTTCATTTGGTAGAATAATTCATTTTTTGGCGTTTGAGCATGCATCCAAGAATGGCTCGGTGCGTGCACGGAGTATATGTAATGACTGTAGGAGTGATTCTTTTTTGGGGAGGAAGAAGGTACGGGAACATCTCATCATCCGTGGGTTTTAAACATCTTACACCACTTGGGTGTGGCACGGAGAGGTTGTGAATGAAGAAGATGTTAAGAGAACGGTGATAAGCAAAGTAGATGAATTTGATGAGATGGTGGAAGATGTTGCTAGAGAATTTCATGGAAAACCCGAGGCTCTTGAACAGTTGGATAATGACAAAAGGAGTGCGTTGTATACCGGCTCCAAACATTAGGTATTGAGTGCGGGCTTTGAGTTTGATGAATTTGAAGTCTAATTTGGGTGGACGGATAAAGGGATGACAGAGAGTCTTAAACTGTTCAAGGAATTGCTTTCTGATGGAAATCTACAGCTGGATAGGTCGTGGGCAGCGAAAAAAATTATGTGTCCAATGGGATTGGAGTTGGAAAAAAAAATCCATGCATGCCCGAACAATTGTATGTTATACCTGGGAAAGGAGGATGATGTCGTAGACACTTTTCGGGGTGTGTGGTGAGTCTAGGTACAAGCTGAAGTAGGGTGAGATTTTCGTTGACGGGGAAGTGGAGTTGAAGTCGAAGAAAAAAACACCGGCTAAAGTGTTATGGTACCTTCCTATCATTCCAATATTGAAGAAATTGTTTGCTTGCAAGGAAGACGCAAAGTTGTTGCTTTGACATTCTGAACGTGTTCGACCGGAAGGTGGTGTTATCCGGTATACGTTAGACGGTGAGCAATGGAAGAAGCTTGATGCCATCTGCCTGGAGTTTGGAGTTGAACCCCGACACTTAAGGTTCGGCTTATCTACTGGTGGGATGAATCATTTTGGTAGTATGAATAGCACACATAGTTCTTGCCCTGTTATGTTAGTGATTTACAATCTTCCATTGTTGCTGCTGATGAAAAGAAAGTATGTTTTGTTGTCCATGATGATTTCGGGACCGAAGTAGCCTGGCAATGACATTTATGTGTACCTTGATCCTCTTGTTGATATTTTGTTGACATTGTTCAAAGGAGGTGTCTGCACCTGCGATGGAAGTGTTGAAGAAGAATTTATATTGAAGGTATTACTGTTTTGCACCATTAATGATTTTCCCATGTATGGGAATTTATCCGGATACTCGGTGAAAATGCACTTTGCATGTCTGGATTATGAGAATGAAATGACTTTGAATCAGTTGAAGCATGGTTGTAGAACAGTTTATCAAGGTCATAAGTGGTTTCTCCCTGAGGGTCACCCATGGAGATTGGCGAAGCCGTGGTTCAACGGAAAATTTTAGGAATGGGACCTCTTACACTATTATCGGGTAATGATGTATTAGAAAAGTTTAGGAATTTGCCTAACAATTTTGGGAAGGGGATGAGAAAATCTGCATTAGAAGGAAGTTGGAAAAAATGCTCTATTTTTTCAGACTTCTGTATTGGAAGGAATTGGAGGTTAAACATTGTCTTGATGTAAGGCACATTGAGAAGAATTTTTGTGATTCCTTAGTAGGGACACTTTTAAATACCCCTTGGGAAAACAAATGATGGTTTGAAGGCCCGGCTTGATTTAGTCGAAATGGGTATTAAAAGGATTTTGGGTCCCGTGACAAACAACAATGGTTGTTATCTCCCCATGGCTTGTTATTCCATGTCTGAGTCTGAGAGAAAATATTTCTGTGAGACCCTTAGTAGTGTCAGGGTTCCCGCGTCGTATTCTTCTAACATTAATTCATGTGTATCTCGGAATGAGTTGAAGCTGGTCGGTTTGAAATTGCATGATTGCCACAACCTAATGTGAAAATTGAATGTCATTTCCATAAGGTCAACACTGCCATCCCATGTAAGGTTGTCCATTACTAAGATGTGTTTTTTCTTCAAGAGTATTTGTTCGAAAAGCATTAGTGTTACCAAACTTGACCGTTTACAACCAATGATTGTCGAAGTCCTGTGTCGAATGGAGATGTACTTTCCTCCATCATTCTTTGACATTATAGTCCACTTGATTATTCACTTGGTACGAGAGATCAAGCTATGAGGTCCTTTATTCTTGAGATGGATGTAACCCTTCGAGCGATGTATGAAAATCTTTAAGTATTTTGTGAAGAACCGGTACATTCCTGGTGCAAGTACTGTCCATCGTTATGTGGTGGAGGAGTTGATCGATTTTTGTAATGAGTATTTGAAGAATGTAGATTATGTGGACAAGGAAAACTATTGAGCCCGACGGCTAAAAATTTAAATGTGGCGCATCTTTATGTTTTGCGGAATCACGATGATGTTGTCCCATATGTTGTGATCCACATAAATGAAATAAGAGTAACGAATCAGAATTACAATGAAGCTCAATATCTACAACAACACATTTCAATGTTTGCAAATTGGATTCGAAATCATGTGGAGGTAGGCAGACATCCTGAAATCTGAAGTGGTTATCGCGCAGACCTCATGATACAGTTCTCTCATTCGGAGGGTGTGACATTAACAGCTTCATTTTTCCACTCAGTCGGTGGATGATAAGGGTGTGTCCCAGAATAGTGGTGTAACCCTCATTTCAGAGGCCCTTCACTTTGGAAGCGCAAGTGATAGCAATCCCGTGTACGCCAACACTTGTTACTTTGGGAAAATATTAAAATTTTGGGAGCTTGATTACGTGACCCTTTGGGTGCCCATGTTTAAATGTCAATGGGTTGATTTTAACAATGGCCAGTGGACTGAGGCAATGGGATTCACACTGGTTGATTGAAGCCAGATCAGTTGGAGAGATGATCTATTTATATTAGCCTCATAGGCACTTCAAGTTTTTTATGTTCGAGATCCGCTTGATCCTAGATAGGAGATTGTTTTTTAGGGTAAGAGGGATTTTCTTGAAGAATTTGACCTTGAAGATGTGATTGGTTTCAGTTAAAATGGCTTGATGGGTTTGAACGATGATGACATTTTCCTTGAAGAGGATGACTCGAGTTTGTGTACCTATTTAGGTCGCACAGATCATGAGGAGGGAATTTGGGTTGACGACCAGGGGAAGATGAAGAAGAGAAGAAAGAGATCTTATTTGAGATCCTATTTAGGTCGCACACATTGCAAAAAGAGGATCTTATTTGAGACAAGCGCATGGAGCAACAAGATATATTGATTAAGAGGTTAATCTAACACACCAGTATTCCAATATCCAATAATTAGACGATTTAACTCCTAGTTAGACATTGTAGCCTAGAGGGTCACGCCACTCACCGGAGGAGGTTTAGGTAAACCACGAGCCAACACTATTAACACCAAGACATGAAGTCAAAAACCTTGACAGAACGATCATGTGGACACCCAAAAAGGTACATATATATTTTTTGATATCTCAATTATTACATTATGTCTTTTATAATTAGTTATTATTTGTTTTTTAATAACTTGTAGAAATCAAACTTTTATGAGCTATACATTGATCAAGACGTGGAAGGTAAACCTCTCTATGTTACCGACGTGATTTGGCACCCTTCAATGCGACATCATCACTCAATACCAATTGATGAAGGTATTTCTCGGGTTTCATTGGAGAATCCATTAGTTATCAATTCCCTATTTCCGATCCCTGATGGCGAGTACAAGAAAGTGGGACAGGCCCAAGGAAATTTTCTCCTATGGCCTCGTCGCCTAATTTATGTTGATCCTTTATCGAACAATCATTTGAAGGCCACTGATCCTACGAAACCCAAACCAGTAGTTCAATCGCCAAAAATATTAAAGCTCCCATCACAAGGGCATAGGTAATTAAGAACGGACCTCAATTTTTTTCTAGTTTTGTATGATTGGATTGTTGGCCATCCTCGTAACTCAACGTACTTATTCTCTGGAAATGAGTACGTATTCGGTCAAAAGTGAGACATCATCGCCTCATGGATGGACTTTGAAGACCTATCGACGTGTGAGAAAGTAAACCAAACACTAATCCCACTCCACCTATTGTGAGTACTTTTTTCTACCATTCAAATTCTTAATTTAAAACGCTTAATCTTGGATACTATTAATGTTGTGACTTTTGATTTTAAGTTACATGAATTACATTGCGAATCAAAAGGAAAAGATCAGTTAGGTTGGATATTTGTTCCCCCTCATGACCCAAGAAATAGGTTTTACAGTTCAAGAAAGGATCGACTACATCTGTAAGAGTCTTGGATGGAAAAATAAAAAGTTGTTCTTTGCACCGCACATTGAACGGTGAGGTTAGAATTCAATTCAAGTAAAAAAATATATTTTTTCTCGATATTTATTTATTTACATGTCTTGTAGGGACCATTATAGATTAATTTTTATTGTTCCGGAGAAGAAGCATATTTTATGGATGGATCCACTTCACTTCCAACCATAAGAGACGTTCGTCAAAATTTTTGGTGCACCTATGAATGATCAAGTCGATTCAAATCCAAAAGCGGGATTGGACATTATCGAGATTAGGGTGTGGTTTTCTTCCCAAACAAAAACTTTAATATTACTCTTTATTTTAAATATTTTTAACTACTATGTTTATCTTCAATTAGTACAAGAAACCAGCAAAAAATGGGAGTGTGGCTTCTGCGTGATGCTATACGTTGCCGAGTGCGTTCAACAAGTACGGGTGGATTTCCTTGAGATAACAAGGTGAGATTTTTGTAGACATTCTTGCCACTTGCAATTTTATGTGTAATACTAATTGTCATAATGTACGCATTCTCATACTCACGGATTTTTAAGGCCAACCACAAGTCGTATTCGCAAGATGATAAAAAGAAATTGCTTGACTAGGTATTTGGTGAACTCACGGTCATTATCTACAGGAAATCCACTTGTGTAGTGTGATTATATGAAATGTGGGGAATAGAATTTTCTAGATTTCTATTCCTATGTATAAATTCTTCCTTTGTTAGCATATTTTTGCTCGTTAGAATGATAATTTCAATTAATGTATTTTAGGGATTAATATTTGCTAGATTTCTATACGTATCTACAGATTGATACTTTGTAAGCGTAGTCTATAGATTCTTGTAATAATTGGAGCTGTTATATAGGCCTTTTTATTAGGTCGGGTTGTATATATTGAAATCGACTAATTTTACATCTTTGTCTGACCTACTTCCTTGTTTGGAAGTAGTTTCTCCGCCTCTTGTAATCTAAAGCCCAAAGGTACGACAAACATGTTCCGAGTTTAGAACTCTGATCCGGAATAACAAACCGAACTCGGAACTAATTAACCAAAAAAATGAATTTTAAGCGTCCAATTCCAGTGCAGGAATAGAAACAATGACCGATTTAGGAACAGATTACAAAGCCCCAAAAAATGGCTACGTGACGGGAAATATAAAGGAGTTCTGAGTCCGTAACTATGTTACAATCGCCGACAACCATGGATAGGTTCCGGACTTGGTAATCTATTTTTGAACTTGAAAGTAAATAGGAAGTCGGTTCCTGCGCGATGATCAAAGGAGGAAAATTACCTACTTGTTGGCCCATTTTAAAGTCGGTTCTAGGAACCGACTTTGATCGGTGATGATCAAAGTCACTACCAAAGAAGTCACCTGCAAAGTGACTTCTCTAGTCCTTTAAAATCGCCTTTAAAGAGGCTTGCCCTACTAGTGCACGTTGCATAGTAAATTTTAATATGGCAACTAAAACTTTTTACTTTTCTATTATTAGAATTAAACCCTATCTTTTCATATGGAAAAATGTTTTTCCCAATATTTTGCCTTAATTTTAAGTTTTAATTTAACAGTTTTAAATTTAAATTTCACAGAGTTTTATTTTAAACCGACTAACCGTTAGATGAGACCATTTTATAGTTGATGTAATTTATGTATGTGGTTATTTGATATTTGTGATTATTTATTGCAACGATACTTCTATAACTTTGAAAAAGTTTAAAATGTATTGTAATGTATAAATAATTATAATTTAACATTTAAAGTTATTGAAACGATATTTTCTTGATTCGTATGGTAAGGGACTGTCTCTATAAATTTTAACTAATTTATTTGAAATCTTAATATAATTGGTTGAACCATTAGTGAAAACCCGCAATCACAATGAACCCATTGATCAAATGTGGACAAGCTCGTTTTTCTTTTTTCAAAGAGATCAAGACATCCATATTAAGTGCCGAAAAATGTCTACAAATAATTAAAGTAAGTAGAAATAAGGGTTAAAGGATTTTCTAACCCTAATTTTATGAAAAATTGTGCCGATATAACCTTATGGCCATATTTCGGTGTTGACTCAACAATTGGACCGTTGACCATATCTTAAATGACAAATATGCCCTCAAACCTTAAATATTTTCCCATTTTACCCCTTCTTTGCCGTCAGCCTCTACATCCCGCAGCCAGCCAGCCACAACCACCATCTATGGCATACTCTATGCCACCACAACCAGCCACCCTCTCCCACTACCCCCTCTACCACCACTACCACCCGCCACCCTCTCCCACCATCTTCACCACCACAGGACGCGGCCCAACCCTTCTTCTCCCCACCGCCCGCATCCCTACCATCTCTTCTGCTCAACAAAAACCCTATCAGCCACGACTGTTAGGGGTGTTGGCGAGGAAGAGGATCTAAACCCACGTTGTTGCCGACGATCAATTCTTTTTACGATGGATCTAAACCAAGGTTGTTTCAATGGAATTCGGAGAACGTGGAAGCGACGGTCAACAAGGGTGAAGAAGAAAAGAAATTTTTATCAATTATTTTTCATATTTTTTAGCAGGGGTAAAATTGTCATTTCATTTAAATCTGGCCAATTCCGGCATTGACAATTGAAGTCATCTGCTTCCGGGGTTATATTGGCACATACATCATAAAGTTAGGGTTATTTTGGCACTTTCTCATTTTATATGGTTATATTGACACTTTCACACTAAAGTAAGGATTATTTAGGCACTTTACTCTAGAAATAATATTCATTTTAACTAACATTCTACAACAATTGCAGTATTATATGTCAACCTGTATTATTAAATTTTAGAAGTTTAATAAAATTTGTAACATTGTCCTTATGACATTAACTTTGCTCCTCACAAAATTATAAATGCTTCTCAGAGAGGAGTGCATCACACATTAATATTACTATGTAAATCAGGGATCTAGTACACTTATAACACCACTTAATCCGGTGTATGAACCTATAATCAAGTTCAGATCTAGAGTTTAAACATCACCAAATCTTAATCTAACTCACAAAGAACTAATCGGATCAAAAACAATATAAGGGATGAATTCAACACTTATGCAAGCAAAAGAGACATTAGAATTATTAATCATAAAAAAATTCATATATGTATGAAAAAATAAATATAAAAACAAAATTAAATTTAAATAAAGATTAAAGGAAGAAGAAATTGTTGGTAGAATCTATGGTTTGAGAGAGAGAAATCTCATTTTACTTTTTTTTTTAAATTATGCATTTAAAAGAGGGTCAATATATTATTACTGTACCAGAGTTTTTTTTAGTTTTTTTACAAGCCCACTTTTAGTCATGTTAATGCACACACATCGATAGTCCCATTTTCCAACTAGCATATACCGATTTTATTCATACTACTATCATGAAATATCTTTGAATTGGCTCCCTGTTCCCTAGCTATCGTCTAACAAACTAGGTTTTTATTTTTCTGATGAAACTATATTTATCTGTATTTATTATAATATTCATATACACAGAAAGTTTGTGTGGATGAAGTGTAGGCAACAAGGCTTCTTATTGATCAAGGCTCACGTCTATCCACACCCCGTGATCTTGTGGTTGAGATCAGAATATTAATACTACGTTGGGCCTATATGCCATTAAGAAACTTTAGTGGATTGGAGTATCTACATATAATTTGTTGAAGATAGCTAAAAAAATTAGAACACTAGTAGAAAAAGAGTGATTAAAGACGGTTTTAACATATCACAAAAGCACATTTCAGGTGATTTCCCTAATTCCGTCTTTGATCGTCAATGATCAAAGACGGTTCAATAATCTCCTTTGGTTGAGGTTTGAATTTAGTTTCGAATTCAGAACCTATTTCTGGGATTTTTTTAAAAATGCCAAAAATCTGAGATTTCTGGCAGCCCTGAAACAAAAAATTAAAAAGAGAAATGCTTATATGATTCTAGCTACATACTTCACATGAGTGACAGTATAACCTTTTGATAATTGAAAGTGACAATATAACCCTATATAGAAAGTGAAAGTGCAAATATACCCATTCCGACAAATTAAGCCCGAAATTTGATGAAAATACTATTTTACCCCTCCGAGGAAAAAAAGAAGAATTTACTATTATACCCCTAATAACCCTAATTTTCTTCTTCCTCTTCTCTTCTCTTCTCTTCTTTTTCTTCTTTTCTTCTCTCCCCGCGGATTATTTTTTTCTTCTTCTTTATCAATTTTCCCATTGTTCGTTCGTCGTTCAATCGCGAGGCCGTTCAATTGCTGACACTCCTTGTTTGTTCGCTACGCCGCCGTGGTGGCAGGTCGTTCCGTGTTCGACTCACGTTAAAGTAGAGATATGAAGAAGAGACGTTGAACTCAACAAACCATAAATCCCCCACCCACCTTCAATTTCTCTATTTTTTACGCTCATATTTAATTTGTTGTTTCCTACTTTATTCTCCGATATTTCTTATACTTTAATCACTACTCCGAATCCTTTTTGCCTTTGAATTCGATTTCTTTTTCGAATCTGGGTCGGCTTTTATGGAATTGGATTTTTCCTGCAGAGATTTGAACATATCTCAAAAGGAAGGATAAAGGGGTGAGGGTGGTTGCGGGAGCTGGCTGGAGGGGGGTGATAGTGGCAAGGTGGAGGGGGAGAGGGTGATAGTGACAAGGTGGAGGCGAGAGGGGTGGTGGTGGTGGCCGGGAAGGTGGTGGTCTGTGGGCAAAATTATCCTAACACTTGAATCTTTTAGGTAAAATGACATTTTAGTCATTTTATGTGTGGTCAACGTTGAAAATAGTGTTTTAGGGTTAGATTGGCACTTTCATCAACTAGTTAGGGTTATTTGTGTACTAAAAAATATATGAGAGTTATATTGGTATTTACTCAAGTAGGTAGGATTATATTGGTGTACATCCCAAATAAAAACATCAATCTGAGGGAAAATTGATCTTATGAAAAAATATAAAAACATTAACAGCACCGGGTTTTTAAAAATAGGCTTAGGAAAAACCAACAACAACACAAAGCAACGATCTTCGGCCAGGTGGTCTTCTCCAGGCACAGTAGCCTTCTCCGGCGCGGTGGGATTCGTGGTGGAGGCGGCGCGATGGGATTCGCAGTGGAGACACTAGTGGACAAAGGCCTATTAAATATAGTTATATTGAACCAGAGACACTTTTGAAGTGTCTTCTCTGGTCCTGCCTTTGATTGGGTCTGAATTCATTTCCAAATTCGGATTTCATTTCGGGGGTGGAAAACATAGCTTACGTCAGCAAGCCAAGAAAAGCATAACAAATGGGATCAAAATACAGATCTGGAGACAATAAAACAACAAAAAAATCAAAATTTTGCTTGCTGGACATGAAAAAACAACATACATCAAGAAATCATACAAATAAAATAGATCTGAACATTAACAAAAATTGACGCGGCCCACCGCAGTGAACTCGGCGGTGGTGGAGGCGACGCCGTTGAGGACCTTCTCGGCCAAGGGGGCTTCGTGGAAGAGGGGACTCGGCGGTGAAGAGTTGCGGCGGTGGAGGCTTCTCCTCGAAGGGGGCTTCGCGAGGAGAGGGAGGTGACACGGAAGGATGAAGAGGTAGGGTGGTGGTTGAGGGTGGGTTGTGGAGAGGAGAAGCATAGATCTAGGGTTTAGATTTTGTGGGATAAATGTCAAGGCATAGAGGCGGTGGTAGTGAATTGTTTGGTGTGTTAGGAAACTTTTACTGAGGGAAGTAGAGAGAAACCCTTGCTATTCATACTTAGACCAAAAATAAAACAAAGTCAACTCCTTAAAGGCTTTTCTTCATTAGTTACGCCTTTACATGATTCCCATTAAAACCGGTTCTTCAAGAATTGCCTTTAATTGATGTAAAAGTGTCTTTAAAACTTCCAACGTGAATTGGGAGGAATTTCGAGTTTGGAACCTCCCCTGGATCCTAATTAAAGGAGGTTCCTCAGGAACTGCATTTGATTGCATGTCTTTAATCAAAGATTCTCCACTAGAGAGACATCGCAGTGGGCTTTGCAGGGTTCAAACCTTCTCTAGGCCAAAGGTGGAGGCGGTGCGGCGGAGGTGTGAGGGTGAATGGAAATGGTGGAGCGTGAGGGTGGAGGGAAATGGCGGAGGCGTGAGGGTGGAGGGAAATGGTGGAGGCATGAGGGTGAGAAAGATAGAAAACCTAAGGTTGGGTTCTGGAAAAAAACCAAGGAGAAAGGTTTAATTTTATTTATATATTGGGTTAAAAGGCAACGAAGGCATCCCATTAAAGATAATTCTACAATGGAACTGTCTTTAATCAATTTTCATTAAAAGTGTACGAACTTTAATAAATTTAAAACCGTATTTAAAATGAAAGGGTGACTTGGGAGGGTAATTCTGAATTCGAATATGAATTTGGACCCTAATTAAAGGTGGTTCCAAAAAAAAAAATCAAAAAACCCATTTTTGATTGCTTCCTTTAATCACCATTTTCTCCGGTGGATGTATCTCCAATCTCTCTAACAATACCTTTACCAAGTACTCCATTTATCCCAACCCTTTTTGCAGAGAGATAACTGTTGTTTTTTTAAAAAGAAAATGTTTATTATACCTTTACCTCTACTGAACACTGTCGCCTCCTGTACCAGCCTTCACCGCCCTTGCACCACCAACATTTACCACAGTCTAGCTGCGAAACCCAGACCTCTGGCCCCAACCCCTTTTCTGAAAAGGCAAAAACTCAGATGACAAAACCAGTTTCTCGAACTCAAAGAGAGGAAAAACAAAAACCCTAAATCGTAAAAACCAACCCAGAAGTCGCGGAAACTCACACAAAAACTCCAAATCGGAGAATCTCCACCCATAAATCCCAAATCAGAAAACCCAGATTGAACTCTTATTTGCGTTGGGATTGGGAATTTGAGGGATTGGAGATTTGAGGAGGAGGGATGTGATGTAGATGCAGAAGGAGGAGGATGAAGAGGTGGAGCGGCGGGGAGAAAAGAATAAAGTCACGTTTTGGTGATGTAGATGAGCGGGAGTGGCATTAGATTTTGGGAGGAAAGAAGAAAGTATTGTGTGTGGTGTTGTAGATGTTAGGGTCTTAGTGTAAAATTTTAGTTTTTAAAGGGTAAGGATGTCTTTTGATTTGTTAAATCTTTCTTTAAATGGAAAGTGTGCAGATTTGCCTGAAACAACCTAAAATGAAAAAGTGTGCAGAATCGGTAGGGACGGAGGGAGTAATAAAATTTGAGAAGTTTACATTATAAATTTTATAAACACATAATTTTAAATATTGTCTTGTAAGATATTAATATATTCGTCATACCACATATTTATAAATTTTCATAATACATATTTAAATATTTTACTAATTTAAGATTATTATTAAATACCATTGAAAAATTGTTGTACTTCCTCAGTTCCAATAAAAAAAATTAACTTTCTATTTTTATCTGTCTCTACTAAATGTTCTTATTTTGACAATTCCCTTATTTGAGGTGAAATTTGGGTAACTCATTGCAATTTCTCTCGTTCTATGTCATATTAGCATGCATAAATGTCCGTGCATGAAAATAATAGAAACATTTAACTGGGACGGAGGTAGTATGATATTGTTAGACAAATGGATGAAGCAACTTGATTTTAAGAGTTATATGTAGGGGTGGCAAATGGAAGGACGAGTCGAATATGAGTCGAGTGATGGGGGTGATAAAAAAATATGGGTTCGATCAATTTCAACCGTTCTATAATGGGTAAAAATGAATCGGGTAAAAAAACAAGTTGAGTTGAAACCCGCTCAATGCGCAGATCGAAAATCATCCTGCCCGCGGGTTAAAAATGGGTAAACTCATGAGTTGCAACCCTATATTGACCCATATGAGTTTATATACCAAAACCATATGGGTAAATCCGTGGGTTTCAATCCATATATTGACTCACTTGAGTTTATATACCAACTCATATGAGTAAATTCGCATGTTTCAACTCATTTATTGATCAATCCGGATAAATCTGCGAGTTTCAACCTATATGTTGACTCATATAAGTAAACTCACGATCAACCTGTATACTCAACCCGTTCAATTTATAAATTTTAAATTAACCTGATCAATTATTTATTTTATCCAAACTTATATGAATTTAAAAATAGACAATCCACTTAACCCACTAATTTATTTTGCCACCCTAGTTATTATATGAGGGGGTGGTGGTGGTTGTGTAGAGCAACCATCAAGGGGCAGGGGTCACTTCAAGAAACTGAAAACCTTAACAATGAACTAGAATAAAGACATGGGAAGGAGATAATACAAAGATTAGATTTATCTTTTCTGATTGATTTTGTACATATCATTTTTCATATCTGATTCTGTCTTGTATACCATTTGTACTCACTATATATATATATATATATATATATGAATACACACAGCTACAATATTTTTTTTTGGATTTCACATTCTATCAAGATTACATTTGCTTAAAATTCTAGTTTCCTTTTTATGCATTGTTTTGCGAATTAGATTTACAAAATCAATTTTCCTTTTGCCTTTTAATCATCAAGATTTCTTCAAAGTTCAAAGTCATCCATTTCTGCATCAGACCCACCCTCCAAGCATATTTTTCAATGTGGCCAAAAGATGTATGTCTACCCGCAAACACTTGTGGATCCACCAAAATTGTGTCCTTTTTGTTCGACTGGTAATAATCAATTCAATGATATTAATTGTTGCTGCAGGCTTATTTAATTTAATTTACATGACTTCCAAGAAATGGGTATTCTTATTTTTAACATGAAAATTTTGAAGAAATGTGTTTTGAATAATGATTCTTTAAAACTTATGAAACAATTACTATTTTTATTTAAACACGGCACTTATTATTTAAATGTTATATTTCTAACTAAATATTATAATGTTATATAATATTTGAAATTTTCACCTTTAAAAATATCTTATTACATGTTTAATTTATAATGTACCGTATTTTAATTAAAAATACAGCGAATGTTCAATAAGATTGGAATATGCAGCATTTTCCAACAATTATTTAATTTTAAAAGTTCGCTCTGAAAAACAAGCAAATTATAATTTGGTTTAGGGGTTGTCTCTTGAAAGACGGTCTTTGCATAAATTATGAAAAATCAAGGTTTTAACTATAAATTAGAAGAAATCAATATAATTTTTCAGGTTGCATTAATCATATCATAAACTTAATTATAACTACTGCATGCACGTTGCATATTAAATTTTTGATATTGCAACTAAAATATTTTACTTTAATTTCTATAATTTTAATTTAATCCCGTCTTTTCATATGCTTTGAAAAGATGGTTTTTCCAATACTTTCCCTTTGGTTTAATGTTAAATCATATTGTTAAAATCCTACGACGTTAAAAAAATTCACTATTGTCAAACGTATACGTCCTAAAATATAGATTTAGTCTAATTACCAATCATGTTACTTTATTTTTAAAAGTAACATCATTAGCTGATTTGAAAGTCATTCACTTCATTCGCAAGTGATCACTACCGTTCTTTTTTAGCTTTTACAAAAAATTTAATTCACGAGAAATGAAGGCATTTAGTTAGTCCATGTTTGGAATTGATCTAGATTAATATGAATTAAACATAATAGTAATAGTAGAATAAAATTAAGTTAAATTTTATTGAATTAAACTAAACTAAAATTGTAAATAAATTAAACTGAATAGAACTACATTACAGTGCATAGGTGGAAAAATAAATAGGACTTTACCTCTAGATAAATAAGGCCATATTATTTTTGTTTCATTTAAATTAAATTAAATTAAATTAAATTGAACATAATAGATTACACTAGATTGAATTGAACTAAAAATTAGGCAAACCGGAAAATAATAAACTTAAATTAAGTTAAATTCCATCAAACTAAAAGTATTATTAACTGAATTGAATTGAACCAAATCATGAATCATTAAACTACAATGAATGAAAGTGAGGTTATCCCTCTATATTTGAAACTATTCTTTATCGAATTTTGACTACGTATTTAAACAGATATATAAACAATAATATTATTACATGTGATATTGTTGGATTCGTGTTAATAAATAATTTCTAAATAGCAATCGTTTTTACTAGTATACGTGGTTCAACATAGTAGTGGTTATCATATTTTTGACTAATCATCAAAAAGATTCTATAGATGAAATTTGTGTACCCTTAAATTTTTAATGAATTGAAACGAAGAGGGCCAAAATTACCAAATCCATTATGGTTCTCCAATATTTTTATATGGAAATTGAGTGTGTAGAGGAAATTAATCACAGATGAGTTGTATCATGAATAATTAATGTGCATTCATACCAAGCTAGATACCTCTACTATAGATTGATGCGTTGATTTTATAATTGAAATCACATGACGCCTATAAATGGTTCTTACACTGCCATAAATTATCACACTGCATATGTATAGTCTTATCAAACATATACTCCATAAGGTTGAAGGGTATTATCTTGGGATGGCGTCTCCATAAGTTTTTGGATAAAATCATTAATCTTTTATTTTAAAATTTAAAATTTAATTTTTAAAATATTATATTATATAAGTTAAAATAAATAATAATGTGTATTTAATTGAGATAATATGAAAAACATAATTAAACCTTATACATTTTAAAATATTTAAATTTAGAATGTAATTTAACAATTAAGTGTATAAGTTAAAAAAAATACAATAATTTGTAAATAATTTATAGACAGACCACTTGTAAAAAAATCTTATCTATTACCGTTTTGATATTATGGACAGATCACCTCTATTATCTTTGTTTAAATTTGGAAAAGAAGCCATAGATTGATTTTTTTTTTAAATAGATTTTTGTTCGTTTGTGGTAGCCAATAATTTGTTCCAATTTGAGTTCCGATTGTTTGACTCAAAATTCCAGACTTCCTTTAAATTCAGATGTCCGGTATACTTTAGGAATATGTTCCTGAAATCATCGAACTACCCAGTTTAAATAACTAAAAGTTAGACAATAGCTGAAGAATGAATCGTTAACGGTTATAGGTTAGGTATTTGGTTAATCCTTATTCTTAATAATTCAAATTACGGTGTGTATAGATACATGTAAGTGGGAAACAAAGGACATTATAATAGCTCAAGTATTAGTTTGTCTTCTAGAATCCGTATCTTAAAATACAATTTTTTTCATAAATAGTAAAATGCATTTATACCCTGGATTATTTGTTAGTGCACGTATACCTCCCAGTGTTTTTGAAAGTGCACATATACCCCTCCTAATTTTTCAAAAGTGAACATATAATCCTCTCAGTTTTTCAAAAGTGCAAATATACCTCTATAACTGAGATAGGCGTTTGAAAATTTGAGGGATATGTGTACAAACAAGGAACTGGGGGTATATATGCACTTTCAAACAATTGAGAAGTATATGTGCACTAAACAAGTAACTGAGGGGTTGAATGCACTTTACTCTTTCATAAATTATGAAAAGATCGAAATTTCAGTTGTAATTATAGAGAGGAGTTTTAACTTCTCTCTGCAAAACCTTCTACTTTTATGTACCTTTAACTTAGTTGTCTTATTTTCTTTCTTTCTTCCCCCTATAGATTGAAAGATGGGGGAGGACGCAAACACATCCGAACAAAGTAGATGCTAAAAACTTCTCTGTAGAAACCCTCTCCCCAAAAGTTACCCAAAAGTCTTGGGGGGCCGCCGTCGCTGCCAGATCCGGCGGTCCCCTCCCCCAACACACACAAACCCTAGCTGTAGTTTCTTTCCCGTTTCTAGGTTAAGAGTTGAAATTGGCCGGTGAAAGGGCAATAAACCAGATTAGTGTCGGAGAAGAATCCTAGCCATGACCTCGTCATCGTGAGAAGAAAACACATTCGCGCCCAACGCCGGATAAAGAGTAGATTTGTAGACCACGGCTATTTTGGACAGGTTCAGAATATAGATCAGTTATAAGTGAGTACGCACCTTTTAGACCGTTTCTTTTCTTGAACTCCTATACTGGTTTGGATTAGAGACCTTCAAACTATAGAGAATGTCAAGTATAATGTTTGATATTGTGATTGCTATGAGTTGGGATGCTGACTTGAGCTAATTTGTTCGGTGGAGTGAGGTTGACACTGTTGGGCGCTATCACGGTACAAATGGACTATTCATCCTGTAGTGCATCTTCCGTTCAGCCATCAAGGAAACCAAGGAATTGTGTTCAACTGACCAGCCGCAACTAGGGTTCTCCCCCCTAATAAATGATGGTCTTTGAGTCTCTATACGCTAGGTTGGTGTGGAGCAAGCTCTGATACACCATGTTGGTGTGGCACTCAAGTGGGAGGCTCACCTCACTCACTCTGTGTAAGCCAAGCATTTGGGAGTTCGTCCATCCTTGTAATAGATAGGTTTTTCTCATCTTAGTTATGGTGTTCTATTAGTTTATCAGTTCCTTAATTGTAATAAAAGATAGACTAGCAGTATAACTAGTTTACCTGTTAAAAGCACATAGACTAACACTGGTGGTTGGCATGTGATCGACCACAAATTGTAACCCATTTCTATACCTTAATGAGAAGGAGCCCGACTATTTGTTTCAAAAAAAAGAAAGGGGGGAGGTAACCATATTAATATATGTTTTTCGTTTTTTATATTTTAGTCTCCTCTTGTTTTTCTCCCTTTACCCCTTGTTTTAGTTTGTCTTTCCTAGGCTTTTAGGGAAAATCTCCCTCATTTTCTGATCTAATCAACCATGATAATCTGAAGTACAATCCAAAAAATGGTGAAGGAGAAATCTTGCCACCAACTCCAATTTTTGTTTGTGACGATAAAATCCTCCAACAATGGTTGGTGCCATGGAAAGCCTTGGATTGGTAGTTGCTAAACACAATTCTAGCGATAAACGGTCAATTCAAGATGAATCAGATGAGAGAAATCTCGCTTTCTACTCTGACAAGAGCTTTCTAGATGAATTCCTCATCCATGGATAAATTCGTGCAAAGCTACGGATTTGCAGCCAAAGTTTGAAAATTTTGGTGTAAATAAGTGTAGATTCATGTTTCCTTTCGTTTTTTCACTACGGTGTCTTGGATCTGGCTGCACAACTCATCAAAGAAACAAACACTCGATGTTCTTGTTTATCAAATCGGGTTGGGTCATCCTATCAGGTCGGGATTACCTGCAACCTATCTTTCTAATTACTGTATCATTTTAATCTTAGTGTAGGTTCAGCGGTCAAGGTTTATTGAGATGTAACTTCAGATTATGCACCTTTGTGAAACAAATTTATCTCGCACTTCAATGTAATATCATTACCGTATTATAAAATTTGATGATTGTTGCAAGGTTGGATTCTTGAACACTTTCATCTACGGGAACCCAATAATAACCCACATATGATTACAATAGAAGTTGCATCTCTAGTGAAAGTGAAATGATTTCTTTGAAAGTGTGGGTGAATACACCATCAACGATGTGTTTCCACGATCAATTTTTTCCGTTTTGATCTAGTGTGTTCAAGGAACATCGCTACCATGGGTAAGTCTGAGGGAAATAAAATGGCAAAGAAGAACATGGTTAGATAAAAAAAACAGGGAGATAGAAGAGAAATTCGGAGCCGACAGTGTGAAAGAGGTGGAAAACGAGGGTTTAAAAGGGGTTTTAAGCGGTGAGAATAGGGAGAATAGTTATACTCCTAAATCTGGGATACTGGTGGAGGGGATAATGAAAAGAGCAGTTGAGGATGTGGAATTACTTAGGCTCATACCACCAATAAAAAACAAGCCGATCCAAGATTGAATTGGGTGAAAGCTTGAGCTCAAACACAGAAGGAAAAAGATTATTGTGGGGTGAAAGGGTGGATATGGAGGAAGACAAAAAAAATGGAGTACGATATTCAAAGGTGATGATTTGGAATTTAAATTCTACAATCCAATGGTGGTGGAAGGAATAACTATGGGTGAAATTATGATGGAGGAAGTGCAAGAAAGTTCAAAACAGTGGAACTCAACAGCGGTGTGCAAAATTCTTGGATGCAATCCTCCTTTTAAGGTGATTGAGGGCTTTTTCTACAGAATATAGGGTAAGAAAATCAGCAAGGTATGGATTAAGAACAAAGAGGTTTTTATGGTTAAATTTTTTACTATTGATTATAGAGATGAGATAGTAGATGCTAATACTATTTTCTTCGATGGTAAACCCATAGTGATTAAGCCTTGGTCTGTTGATTTTGACTATTCTGAGCCTAGTAAAATACCAGTGTGGGTTCAAACGCCAAATCTCCCCAGTGCATATTTGCATCCAAAATTGATCAGTAAGAACATAAGTCTAATTGGTAATCCAATTTGTTTAGATAGAGACACACATCAGAAAGACAGACTAGCATTTGCTAGAGTCCATGTTGGGGAAATTTTCTGGTCTAAAACAAAGGCAACTAGAAGGAAAGTGCAGGAGAATATAATGAAATGTATAAATATAAAAGGAAACCTTCAAGTCGTGTATTACACTTTCCTTAAGGCTTTATTTGTTCCCTTTTGTGTTCATATGATACAGAACAAATATCCACTAGGATAAAATGAAGCTTTTTGACATTAGTATACACTAACCACTTCAACACCGAAAACAAAAAGAAGAAGAGCAAAATGGTTTCCTGTAAATGAATAGTTTTTTCCTGCAACAAATCTCCACCCATCTAACCTCTATTTATAGAGCTAAATGGACTTCCTAATGGGCACAATGATTGACGATGAAAAGTCATGTATCTTGGAGTTGCACCCTTTGAGATTGCTTGAATTATTGATCACATCCTTTGATGAATGTTGACTTGTATCTTTTCAATAATAAGAAAATACCAACAGTCCAGGTGGAAATGGAAATTGGTGAAAAAGTGCATGATAAAGTGTTTTATTTAAATGAGCATAAAGTAATTATGCAACTGAAGATTCTTTTTAATGGAATTTTGTTAAGTGTGGTGGCTGTAATCTGCATAATGTGGAAGAATGCAGAGGCAATGCATATGGAATAAAGCATATGGTGAAAAAAGGATGGAAAGTATATATTCCAGTAATACAGGTGGGTGAAACAAAAATGGGATAAGGGTCCATCGACAAAAAAGAAGAAGGAAAGGAGACAAGTAATCAGTCAGGGAAAATATTTGATTCTAGAAAGTCTCAAGTTGAGAGTTCTGGTGATGGATTCAGTAGGGCGGTTGCATCTGGGCAGATAAGTGTGGGTAATGTAAAGAAGGGGAATGGGGGTGTTATAGTAGGAAAACTCCATGATGGAGTATAATTGGCTAGTATGGAATGTTCATGGTTTCAATAAAACCACCAAACACAGTATAATCAGGAAATTCTGCTTGCAGAACAACATTGGAGTACTGTGGGGGAAGATGTGATAAAAGTTGTGAGTAATTTTTTTGATGGGGAGGTGATTCTGGGGAGTTTCAATAGCACTATTATACCCTTGTTTCCAAAAGTGACCCTGCCCTAGGTATCTTTTGATTTTAGACCGATTTCACGTTGCTCAATGATACATAAATTTATCACAAAAATGAAATGTGCTAGATTGAGGAGTGTTCTACCTGATATTATAAGTACAAATCAAAGTGCTTTTATAAAAGGTAGGTACAGAGCACATAATTTATTGCTTGCTCAGGACCTATTGCATAGGTATAAAAATGATAAAATGAAGCCTAATTGTGTGATGCAGTTGGATATAAGTGAGGCTTTTGATAGTATTTACTGGAATTTTCTGAATGGTTGGTTATTAGCTCTGAAATTTTCTGAAAGAATCATTGACTGGATCATGAGATGCATTAGGGAATTAATTTTTTTCTTGTCTATTAACGGGAGATATACAGTAGGGTTTGAAGGGAAAAAAGGTCAAATAGGGTGACCCTATGTCTCCACAAAAATGTATCTTTTGATTTTAGACCGATTTCACGTTGCTCAATGGTATATAAATTTATCACAAAAATGATATGTGCTAGATTGAGGAGTGTTCTACCTGATATTATAGGTACAAATCAAAGTGCTTTTATAAAAGGTAGGTACATAGCACAAAATTTATTGCTTGTTCAGGACCTATTGCACAGGTATAACAATGATAAAATGAAGCCTAGTTGTGTGATGCAGTTGGATATAAGTAAGGCTTTTGATAGTATTTACTGGAATTTTTAGAATGATTGGTTATTAGCTCTGAAATTTCCTGAAAGAATCATTGACTGGATCATGAGATGCATTAGGGAATTAAGTTTTTACTTGTCTGTTAATGGGAGATATACAGTAGGGTTTAAAGGGACAAAGGGTCAAATAGGGTGACCCTATGTCTCCACTTCTTTTCGTTATTTGTATGGAATATATATCTAGGCTATTAAACAAGGCTTTTGGGAATAAACAGATAGACTATCATCAGAGGTGTAATAAATATGGGGTTCATTCATTGTTACTTGCTGATGACCTGCTTGTGTTTTGTGGTGCAAACAAAAAATCTATGGAAGATGTTAAGCAGATGTAGGAGTTTCAAAGGGTTTCGGGGTTGGGTGTAAACAATGAAAAATCAAAAGTGATTTTTTCTAAGATGGATGATGGAGAACATATTATGCTTTCTTCTATTTTACAGGACGTGAGAGGGGAAATTCCCATGAAATATTTGGGTCTTCCAGTGTCTAATGTTGAATGGGATGAATCTGTGAAAATCCTATTGAAAATTTTAGACAAAGAATTAGAAGCTAGAGTTCAAAGAGTTTGTCACATGTTGGCAAGATGCAGTTAATGAACTCAGTACTATTAAGTATAACAGGCTATTGAGGAAACATAATGAAAATTCCAGAAGGTGTTCATGGTATAATTGTGAAGATATGTACAAGTTATTTATGGGAAAGGGAAGAAGATCAAAGAGGCTTCATTGCAGTTTCTTGGGGTGCAATTTGTAGGGGCAAAAAACAGGGAGGAATGGGAATTAGGGATCCTGCAACATGGAATATGGCTGCACTCGGTCAACATTTGTGGGATATTGAAAACAAGAAAGATATTTTATGTATCAAGTTGAATGTTTAATACTTGAGAGGAAAAAGGTTGAAGGATTGCAAGAGGAATGAGTCACAAAGTTGGCCATGAAGGGTCTTGTTTAGTCTCGAAAATATGATGAAATATGTTGGAAGGATGTGTTGACAAAGAGGTAAATTGAAGATCATGGAAGTATATAATCTGATGAAGGGTGATGGAAGAGCTCAGGAAAAAGGTGCAATTGTGTGGCATAAAAAAGTACACCCATGCAAAAGTTTTTTTTATGGATGCTGGTTAATGGTAAGTTAGAAACTTGTAATAGGTTGCAAAGTTTTGGTGTTATTGGTGCTCAACCAAATTGTTGTTTGTGTGGATTGAAGCAAGAAACAACTTATCACCTTATGTAGAATGCTCGTACATGCAGGAGGTGTTAAAAGGGCTGAAGATGAAGTAATATAGCTCAGTAAGGGAGTTGAAAAAATATATTGTTTTCAGTTAGCAAAGAAAATAATAGGGAGCAAGTTAGGGGTATTAACAACAACACTTTATAATGTGTGGTTGGAAAGTAATCGGAGGCTATTCACGCACCAAGAATTGAGGCCAGAAATTTTAGTCTTTTAGACAACTACTGAATGTGAATGGATGGAGAAAAAAATACTAGAAAAACGTGTTGAAGAATATTGAGAATAATGTCTTGGATGATGCTGTTGAGTAGTTTCTGATTGAATTTTGTTTTCATATTTTGTAACTTTATTTGCAAGCTTAGGTTTTATGCTTTTGTGGTAAGTTTTGAGCCGAAAGTGGATGTAGGGGAGATTGTAAGTACGCCATTATTTTTGGTTTATAATTAATATACACAATATTCTTCAAAATAAAACAAAATAAAATAAAATAAAATATCCCAAATCCGATCCACAGACTTATAATTAAAATAATTATTTTTATTCTTCCCCTAATTTTCAAACGCCATATTTTTAAAGGTCGAGGATCTAATAATAACCTCCACCCTAGAGTGGTCTTACCCTTAAAAAGAAATGCAAGCGACCATGGTTCCTTTTCCCCTAATTTTTAATCCGACAACAACACATCTTCCTCTCTAGTAAGTGACGGAGTTAGGGTGGGGGCAACTAAAGTTTTTTAGTATATATATATATATATATATATATATATATATATAAATATATACTAGACTCAGTTAGATTCACAAGATGCTTAATAGTCCAAAATTTATATATATTGTTTAAATTTTAATTGTACATGTATTCCTAATATATATAGGTAAATTTTCAATAACATTAATAAATTTAATAATTGTACAAATTTTCACTTACCCATTTTAATTAACATCATAAATTTCATAAATTTTAGACTTGATATTAGTATTAGTTTTTAAAATTTTCTCTTTATCTTGTACTATCTTAAAACAAAATGCTCAAATGATTACTTGCAATAAAAGGCCATCTTTACCCTTCTTGCTTTAATAGTTTTTTCTCAGGATAATTTGGAAGAAAATTATTGATAGGAGAAATCTAAATATACATTATATACCACTTAATAATGTACTAATTATGTGCAATGGAATGAAATATTCCTGATTCAATCAACGATTGTCTTATTGCATTCATCGAAAAAAGTAGATTTTATTGTGTTCTTGAAGAAAGAGTTATCAAATATTATCGAAATATTAAATTTTTTAATGAAATATTGTAAAATTATAGCATTATTTATACTGGAGTTCGTCTCCTGCGAGACCGTTTCACCGTAAGACTAGGGATTTACAATAATTTAAGGCAAAAGGCAAGCCAAATTCGGGGGTCCTACAGTAATTATTTTAATTTTGGTGCTAATAAAAAATGCGCAAAAAAGTATGAGGACTAACCTGCAAATTGCAAAAAATGGAAGGAAACCTGACAAGAAAGACGAGTCTAATGAAGGCGCACAACGAAAAACATGCCTCCAAAGAATAATCAGTGTTTCAACCGATCTCAACCACTGTAATCCATTGAAGAAAAAGCTTTGAAGATCTCATCCTCAACATCTGCGATCTGCGATCAGGAGCGAAAAAAAGCAATGAACAACGTTGATGAACAAGCAATCAAGTTCGTCATTCAATATTACATAATCAATTCTGTTCTTGAACAATATACAATCAATTTTACTAACCTTCATTGATTTTGCAGATTGGAAGATCAATTGATGTGCGAAGAAGATGATAGCATAACCGAAGATTCATCAACATGCCTTTTGAACATTGAACGACAAATTATTTTGGTGATGGACACAATCAATGAAATCGAACAAAATTCTGTAAAAGGTGAGTTTTAAATGCCGGAATCATCACACAAACCCTTATTCTATCTGCTTGAGAATGTTTTAGCACCTATTGCTTGTGAATATTTTGATGCTGACTGATCTTTGAGCTCAAAAAAACTTGCAAGTGTTTTGAAGTTCATAATTGATGCTCTGTACAAGTATATATAGATAATTCTATAGATATGTATCAAAGTGTGCTAGAATATATTTTTATGTGATGTTAAAGATATAGAGATTGATGTGTTAATGAAAGTATCTGATACTTGTGTATTTGATGTGAGTTCTAAGTGAATATTGGCTGCTCGAACTAGTGTGTCATGCTATAAACAGAATGAGTGATTTCCTTATGCTCAGTGATAAAAATATATGCTCAGTGATGGCATGGGTAACAAATATTGGAAATCTGATTCAGAAACTGAAATGCATATACTGCTATGTGTTGTTTATATTTTATCGATTGATGTTTTAATAAAAATGTTTGATGCTTCTACACCTGATTCACAAACAGACCTACATATTTTTCTATGTGATGTTTCTATTATATGGGTTGATGTTTTAATAAAAGTGTTTGATGTTTCTGCACCTGAATCAACTGTTCCTGAAACTGATAGAATTGATCTGTGACTTTATAAACAAACTGAGTGATATTTAATTTAAATGACAGATTTGCCAGATGATTTTCCTAATCTATTGGAGATAGATGCAAGGGAGTGTTTACAAGGAGTGAGAGCAAGAACTTGGGAAGATCTTGAAAAACTGTATTGAGCACATGCAACTGCACTTGGATTTTGTCTAAGGAAGTCAACAACAAGACAATCAAACCAAGAAGTAATTAGGGAAAAATATTTCACATGCTTATGTGAAGGAAAGTCTATTTCAAGAACTAAAAACACACCCACCCTACAGCCAGACAGGAAGAGAAAAAGAAAATCAAAGAAGTTTCCAGTGATAAGAACAGGATGCAAAGCTAAGATCAGAATCATGCTTATTGATGAAAATTTCTACGAAATCAAGCACCACTTCATTTAGTATAACCTTGAGTATACAAGATCTAAATGGTAGTACCTGCAACGTAGTGAAAGAAGAATTGAAAACGAAAAGGCAAGAGCAGTCAAAGCTATGGAAAATGCAGGTCTCAAACCAGCAGCAAGTTACAAGTATTTTGCATGCGTTTCCCAAGGAGAAGAAAATGTAGGACACACTATGTCGGGGGGATGCTTAGAATGTCATAGAAGAGCTTTATCACATTGTTGCTGCTGAGGAAGACTACTTTTTTAGAGTCAAACAGGATGATGAAGGAAAACTAAGAGCACTCTTTTGGAGGGACTCAATGATGAAAGAAGATTACATGCTATACGATGATGTTGTGATTTTTGACACTACTTATTGGACAAACAAGTATAATCTCATTTGTGCTCCGATTGTAGGGATAAACAATCACTGGAACAATGTAATGTTTGGGTGTGCTTTTATTGGAGAGGAAAAGGGTGAAACTTTTGTATGGCTGCTGGAGGTATTCAAAAAATTAATGGGAGGAAAACAATCAGTGAATATATTCACTGACCAGGATTTGGCTATGTCAAAGGCAATTAAAGAGGTATTTCTATGCTCTGTTTGAATATTGATGTTTCAAGTTCTGTGTTTGACCTTTTACATATTAGTGATGATGTTTTAAGTATTCCATCAGTTGATGTCTTGGGTCTAACCTGTTATATTATTCAGTTGATGTTTCATTGAAAAACTCTAACTTGTTAGGTTATTAAGTTTATGTTCTTAATTTTTTTTAAAAAAAATTACTTACCATTATGTGACTGGTAATGTCAATAAATTTATGTTCTAAATAATCAACTCATCCAGATTTAAGACACCTCAGAAACCATCATGGGCATATGTACAACTTCTCTTGGATTTGAAATTGCAACATGACCATCCTACATTTAGGATTGATGTTCCATTAGCAGTATATGACCTTTTAAACAAATTGGTTGATGACGCATGTATTGAAATTGTTGCTGTTTCGTAGGTATTCAAAGACACAAAACAAAGACTCTGTTTGTGGCACCTTAAACAAAATGGAATTAGTCACTACGGTAAAGTAAAGAGTGATGAAAATTTTGGAATGACATTCGACCACTGTTTGAAAGGTTGTCCAAATGAAGAAGAATTTGAGAGATACTGGAATTCCATGATAGAAACCTACCAGTTGCAGGACAAAGAATGGTTCAAGCACTTGTATGAACTCCGACATAAATAGTGTACTACACTAAGCAAGGATTTCTTCTTTGCTGGAACTTTGTCATCACAGCATAATGAAAGTACCAACAAAGCAATCAGCTTCAATGCTTAAAAAAACCCAACTTGACACAGTTTTTTGCAATCTTTGGAAAAACTATCAAAAGTTGGAGAACCACAAAGACGAAGCAGGGAGTATAGCAGATCAATAGGAAAACCAATATTAGCAGTAGAAGGACCCGGACTGCTGAAGCAAGCATGAGAGATATACACTCTTAAAATTTTCAAGGACTTTGAAATAGAGTGGAAACTGGCGATGTCGAGTAAAGTGGAAAAATATTGAACATTGGCTATGAAGATGTTTATGAAGTCATCCAATAAAGCAATGAAACAAAGGTAGAGAAGGTTTATTATAGACTCATGTATGGTAAAGTGAAGATCAAGTGTTCATGCAAATACTTTGAAAAAGTTAGGCTGTTGTGCTTCCACAAACTTCGTGTGCTCCACTTGTGCAACATCACAACCATACCTGAAGATTATATACCCAAGAGATGGACAAAGATGGAAAAGAGGGAAATATGGAACATAGTACTTGGAGGTGCATTAACACAAAACAACGAGAACAACAATGAGATGAAATGTAAGATACCATGGCGCCATGAGATGCTTAGAAAATACTACAATTTAGTGTTGAAATGTGAAGAAGACAAAGAAACTCGTAGAACACTTGAGGATGGTTTGAACAGGGATTCAACAACAGTGTGCCAGCTGTTTTCATTAAAGGATCAAGACAAAACCGAACATTCAGCCACAAACAATGCCAAGGATTCACCAACAAAAAATGTTCCTGAAGTCCTGGATCCAAAAAGAGCAAAAACAAAGGGAATAAGTAAGAGGTTGAAAGGAAAGCTTGAAAGGAAGAAGCCACAGAAGAAGGAGTTTGGGTCCAAGACTCCAAAAGCCCAAATCATCTGAATCAGGTAACACCAAAGTTGATGAAGGATGAGTTCTGAACTTGCAGAAAAAATTTGATGTGTCAGTATTTTTATGTGATGTTTAAAGACTTTCATTTGATTTAAATTTTTAAGAAGTGAGGATTTTGAATTAAAAATTATTTTCAACTCAGTGAAATACAAAAGGTTTATTATGGGAATCATTTTAAAGTTTACTGGTTTCTATAAGTTTCCTGCTTAAGTACTGAAATTTTATTTACATGAATATGATGTTTTAGCTTATAGTTGTGATGACTTACATATATCTAATGATCATTTTACTAGTACTTTACATTCAGTATGCCAAAAGTTACAGTGGACAAAAGGTGACATTTTTTACTGATACACTAAACTACAAAAATTGTGATGTTTTAAAACATAATGTTTTATACGTAATCATTGATTAAAAAACTCTACAAATAGACTAATGAGAGTTGAAGCATAAAAAATAAGCATTATTATCAACACCCTAAAACATCGAAACATGCTATTGAATTTTCACTGAATTACTTTAAAAATTCAACTTCAAAACATAATTCAAAAACCAATTGTCAAATTCCAACCACAATTCTGAGAATCACATAAACTTAGACATCATATATTTAAAACAATCCAAAACATCCAGAAAACATCCAAACCCATAAATATTAAAACATCAACTAAGAGTATTTAAAACATTATCCACAAACACAAGTTCATCACATTATAAAAAAACTACTAGTTCTTCTTCGATCTCATCGATGACTTAGCCGCTTGTCCACCCGTCTTCTGAACAGTTTTATCACCATTCTTCTTAGTTACATCAGCACAAGAACCAACAACTCCTCGTATGTCCTCCAAGCTCTCAATCCCAAGGTCAAAAGAAGGTTCAACTCCAGTCTTCAATGTTGGTACTTCAGGTGTGTACTTCTTCACCGACTTCTTGATAATTTCATCGATCTGATCAAACAGAACATCGCTAAAATATTCTTGTGAACACACAGGAATAGAAACTGCGGTAATTTCGGTGACAATAAAAAATGCGTGAAAAAATAGGAGAACTAACCTGCAAATTTGTGAAAAAATGGAAGGAAACATGAGAAGAAAACCGCGTCTGATTAAGGTGCACAACGAAAAACACGCCTCCAAAGAATCTTCAGAGTTTCAACCGATCTCAACCACTTTAATCTCTCACTCCAAAACCTTTGAAGATTTAATCCTGGACATCTGCGATCAGAATTGAGAAAAGCAATGAACAACGTTAATCAACAAGCAATCAGGTTCGTCATCCAAAATTACACAATCAATTCCATTTCTTGAACAATCTACAATCAATTTAACTGACCTTCATTGATTTTACAGATTGGAAGATAATTGATGTGCGAAGAAGATGATAGAAAAACCGAAGATTCATCAACATGTCTTTTGAACATTGAACGACAAATTACTGTTGTGATTGACACAATCAATGGAATCGAACAAAATTCTGTAAAAGGTGAGTTTTAAATACCGAAATCATCACATAAAACATGATTCTATCTGCTTGGGAATATTTTAATACCGACTGATCTTTGAGCTCAAAAAACTTGCAAGTGTTTTGAAGTTAATAATTGATGCTATGTACAAGTATATATAGATAATTATGTAGATCTGTATAAAAAATTATGACTAGAATAAATTGTTATGTGATGTTAATGATATAGAGATTGATGTGTTAATGAAAATATCTGATACTTGTGTATCTGATGTAAGTTCTAAGTGAATATTGGCTGCTTGAACTAGTGTGTCATGCTATAAACAGAATGAGTGATTTCCTTATGCTCAGTGATTAAAATATATGCTCAGTGATGGTATAGGTAACAAATATTGGAAATCTGATTCAGAAACCGAAATGCATATATTGCTATGTGATGTTTCTATTTTATCGATTGATGTTCTAATAAAAATGTTTGATTCTTCTGCTCCTGATTCAGAAACTGACCTGCATATACTGCTATGTGATATTTCTATTATATGGGTTGATGTTTTAATAAAAGTGTTTGATGTTTCTGCACCAAGGTCAACTGTCCCTGAAATTGATAGAATTGATCTGTGACTTTATAAACAAACTGAGTGATATGTAATTTAAATGACAGATATGCTAGATGATTTTCCTAATCTATTGGAGATAGATGCAAGGGAGTGTTTACAAGGAGTGACAGCAAGAACTTGGGAAGAACTTGAAAAATGTATCGAGCACATGCAAGTGCGCTAGGATTTTGTGTAACAAACTCAAAAACAAGACAATCAAACCAAGGAGTAATTAGGGAAAAATATTTCACATGCTCATGTGAAGGAAATATCTCCCAATTGAAATTGCACTACAATCATTGGCACACTATTCAAGAAATATGTTTAACTGTTAATATGTTTGCCTACGTATCACAACGGTAAATAAAAAGTTGACCTATGGTGGGAGCACGTGCCCCTACTGACCCCATTCTTATGCTTAGCATTCCTATTTTTTATTAATTCTAAAAAATCAATTTTATGTGTTCTTAATATATAGATAAATTTTAGTACTTAAGAAGAAAGCTTATAGAAACCAGTAAACTTTAAAACAATTCTCATAATAAACCTTCTGTATTTCACTGAGTTGAGCAATAATTTTTAATTCAAAATCCCCACTTTTTAAAAATGTAACATCAAATGAAAGTCTTGAAACATCACATAAAAATACTGAAACATCAAATTTGTTTTGCAAGTTCAGAAATCATCCTTTGTCAACTTTGGTGTTCCCTGATTAAGATGATTTGGGCTTTTGGAGTGTTGGATCCAAAATCCTTCTTCTGTGGCTTCTTCCTTTCAAGCTTTCCTTTTAACCTCTTACTTCTTCCCTTTTATTTGCTCCTTTTGGATCTAGGACTTCAGGAGAACTTTTTGTTAGTGAATCCTTGGCATTGTTCGTGGCTAAATGTTCGGTTTTGTCTTGATCTTTTATTGAAAGAAGCTAGCACACTATAGCTGAATCCCTGTTCAAACCATCTGCAAGTGTTCTATGAGTTTCTCTATCATCTTCACATTTCAACACTAAATTGTAGTATTTTCTGAGCACCTCATGGCGCCATGGTATCTTACCTTTCATCTCATTGTTGTTCTCGATGTTTTGTGTTGATGCACCTCCAAGTACTCTGTTCCATATTTCCTTCTTTTCCATCTTCGTCCATCTCTTGAGTATATAATCTTCGGGTATGGTTGTGATGTTGTGCAAATGGAGCACACGAAGGTTTTGGAAGCACAACAACCCAACTTCTTCAAAGTATTTGCATGAACACTTGATCTCCACTTTACCATCTCTGAGTCTGTAATAAACCTTCTCTACCTTTGTTTCATTGCTTTATGGGTTGACTTCATAAACATTTTCATAGCCAATGTTGAATATTTTCTCACTTTACATGTCATTGCCAGTTTCCACTTTGTTTCAAAGTCCTTGAAAATTTTAAGAGTGTATATTTCTTCGGCTTGCTTCAGTTGTCTGGGTCCTTCTACTGCTGCTCTTGGTTTTCCTATTGATATGCTATAATTCCTGCTTGTCTCTGTGCTTCTCCAACTTTTGACAGTTTTTTCCAAAGATTGCAAAAAAACTATGTCAAGTTGGTTGTTTTTGAAGCATTGAAGTTGATTGCTTTGTTGGTACTTCACTACGCTGTGATGAAAAAGTTCTAGCTGAGAAGAAATCCTTGCTTAGTGCAGTACATCAATCATCCTGGAGTTCGTACAAGCGCTTGAACCATTCTTTGTCCTGCAGCTGGTAGGTTTCTATCATGGAATTCCATCATCTTTCAAATTCTTCTTCATTTGCACAACCTTTCAAACAGTGGTCGAATGCCATTCCAAATTCTTTATCACTCTTTACTTGTTTTGTTTCAGGTGACACAAATAGAGTCTATGTTTTGTGTCTTTGAATACCTATGAAACAACGACAATTTCAGTACATGCATCATCAACCAGTTTGTTTAAAAGGTTATATAATGCTAATGAAACATCAATCCTAAATGTAGGATGGTCATGTTGTAGTTTCAAATCCAAGAGAAGTTGTGCATATGCCCATGATGGTTTGTGAGGTGTCTTAAATCAGTTGGATTGATTATTTAGAACATAAAATTATTGACTTCACCAGTCACATAATGGTAAGTAAAAAAATTAAGAACATCAACTTAATAAAGTGGTGCTTGATTTTGTAGAACTTTTCGTCAACAAGCTTGATTCTGATATGAGCTTTGCATCCTGTTCTTATCACTGAAAACTCCTTTGATTTTCCTTTTCTCTTCTTTCTGGATGTAGGGTAGGTGTGTTTTTAGTTCTTGAAATCGACTTTCCTTCACATGAGCATGTGAAATATTTTCCCCTAATTACTCCTTGGTTTGATTGTCTTGTTGTTGACTTCCTTACACAAAATCCAAGGGCAGTTGCATGTGCTCGATACAGTTTTTCAAGCTCTTCCCAAGTTCTTGCTCTCACTCCTTGTAAACACTCCCTTGCATCTATCTCCAATAGATTAGGAAAATATCTAGCAGATTTTTCATTTAAATTACAGATCACTCAGTTTGTTAATAAAGTCACAGATCATTCTATCAGTTTCAGGAACAGTTGACTTATATGAAGAAACATCAAACTCTTTTATTAAAACATCAACCCATATAATAGAAACATCAAATAGCAGTATATGCATGTCAGTTTCTGAATCAGGTGTGGAAGCATCAAACATTGTTATTAAAATATCAATCGATAAAATAGAAACATCACATAACAGTATATGCATTTCAGTTTCTGAATCAGATTTCCAATATTTGTTACCCATACCATCACTGAGCATATATTTTTTATCACTAAGCATAAGGAAATTACTCATTCTGTTTATAGCATGACACACTAGTTCTAGCAGCCAATATTCACTTAGAACTCACATCAGATACACAAGTATCAGATACTTTCATTAAAACATCAATCTCTATATCATTAACATCACATAACAATTTATTCTAGTCACACTTTGATACATATCTACATAATTATCTATATATACTTGTACAGAGCATCAATTATTAACTTCAAAACATTTGCAAGTTTTTTGAGCTCAAAGATCGGTCAGCATCAAAATATTCGCAAGCAATTGGAGCTAAAACATTCTCAAGCAGATAGAATCAGGTTTTATTTGATGATTCCAGTTTTTAAAACTCACCTTTTATAGATTTTGTTCAATTTCATTGATTGTGTCTGTCACCACAGTAATTTGTCGTTCAATTTTCAAAAGGCGTGTTGATGAATCTTCGATTTTGCTATCATCATCTTTGCACATCAATTGATCTTCACGTCTGCAAAATCAATGAAGGTCAGTTAAATTGATTGTAGATTGTTCAAGAAATGGAATTGATTGTGTAATTTTGAATGACGTACCTGATTGCTTGTTGATTGACGTTGTTCATTGCTTTTCTCAATTCTGATCGTAGATGTTCAGAATTAGATCTTCGAATGTTTTGGAGTGAGGGATTAAAGTGGTTGAGACCGGTTGAAACTCTGAAGATTCTTTGGAGGTGTGTTTTTCATTGTGCACCTTCATCAGACGTGGCTTTCTTCTCAGGTTTCCTTCTATTTTTTTGCAATTTGCAGGTTAGTCTTCCTACTTTTTTGCGCATTTTGTTGGCACCGAAATTAATAATTACGCTAGGACCTCCGAATTTGGTTTGCCTTTTGCCATAAATTATTGTAAGTCCCTGGTCTTACGATAAGACGGTCTCGCAGGAGACGGACTCATGATAATTATCTTGTGTATAATAATTATAAAATGATCAAAATTGAGTCAATTTAACTCCAAAACATTTATTACTCACTCTTTCCCAGTTTAAACTGCACACTTACCATTTGACAGTCAATACTCTCAAACTTTGACCATATATTTGAATAGATATAAACAATAATATAATCGTATGTGATATTATTGGATTCGTTGTAATAAGTACTTTCTAAATATTAACTTTTTATTTGCCGATACTATACGTAGTTAAACATATTAATGGTTAAACATATATTTTTTAAATCGTGAAAAAAATTCTGTGCAGTTTAATCTGAAACGGATGGAGTATATAATTTGTGCTAGAAATATAGTACTCCCTTTGTCTCAGTTCAAGTTGCACATATTTTTGTCAACTTTCTCAAGACACATTTGACCATAAATTTCAACCGGTATATAGATACAAATATCATTATGTGAGATATCATTGGATTTCCTGCATGATGTATTTTCTAAACATCAAATTTTAATACACCATTAT
>JAULKM010132152.1:0-19320 GCA_032355605.1 Rubia tinctorum
TTTTATATATTCTTCTTCTTTCTACTATAATAGATTTACGATCATATGCAAGCAGAAAAATCATGATGCAGTTTATAAGCACGTTCATATAGACCTAGTATAATGCACATAATTTGTATACTTTTTGTACAACCAGTACTATATACTAAGGTTAATAACACTTTGAAGTTGTTGATTTAAGTGCTAAAAATACTAAGATCTAATGCAATACTTTTAAAGATTTAAGTAACATTTTTCAAAAGTTTAACTAAAACGTTACAAACTATTGTAACATTTGAATAAATGTTGGTAAAAAAGTGTTACGGTAACTCGAATTGTGGTAGTGACACTTTTCATTTCTAATTCACCTTTTTATATTTTTTATGAATAACAATTTTTTTACAAACAGAAGAAGGGTAAACATGCACATTTATTTGCACGTTTCAGATACTTAGATGAATTATGGCCCTATCCATTTAGGCTTATTTGGTGCTAAGTTTAGTTTATGGGTGATGAGTTTAGTTTATTAGTGTTGAATTTAGTTTTTTTGTTGATGTGCACCATTATGCATGAGTTAGCTAATGCATTTGACACATTTATTATCATTTTTTTGGTTGACTGTTAGTTTTAGTTAGGTTTACACAAGAAAGGATTTTAGATGACCATTATTGATTTTCTTATCTAAATCCTGAGTTTTGTATACTTAACTGAAACTAATGGACACTTTGTATTCACGGGCACCTAAATCTTCCTTTTGATCTCAATAGTAGGTTGCTCGTGAGTACTTTTTATCATCTTTTTGTAGAAGTCCATCCGTGATGGTGGAGGAGATACTTGAAGGTCATTCGCAAGGATGGTAATAGATTGAAGGCCACGGGTTCCAAAGCGTGGTAGTAGATGGAATTGAGCCCAAGAAAGGTGGATTCGAAGTTCAAGAAGGTCAATGAAGAAACAAAGGGATTTGTTGTCCGAGGTTGCATGGATTTCTGGGAAAGATTCGAGAAGAATCGGCCATTGAGGGTGACACCATTGGATTTGAGAAGAATCACCTGTAACAGAGCAAACAAGTCAGCCGATCGGATCAGCCACGGCCAGCATGAACCGCATTACGCCAGCACGAGGGCCACACCTAGCACGTCCGTTATTGGGGTCCAGCACAAGCCATACCAATCCCTAGCACGGGTCATGCCATCTCGTATCGGTCGTGTGTCGATGTCCTCTTTTCATTCCAAAATACAACTAAGTATGGGTGCGGAACATCCCATTTCACACGGTCCGCGCCGTTTTAGTTCACCAATGCCAAGACCAGCAGACGAGGTGCAAAAACCGATACGTCCCGTGCAGAGATACTGAGCAAAATGAAGTTCCATCCAACGAGGCATGCCAAATGACACGTGACGAGGATCAAAAGGAGTAAAAAAGTATTGCCATCTGATGGCCTGTGCCGGTTTGCACGGGTCGTGCCAACACAAAGCTGGAACGTTCTGGTACAAGGCCTATCCCTTACCAAGGCCGACGTCCCGCACCGACACGAGGGGGTCTCGGTAGGAACAATTCCCTATAACGGGTCATGGCCCTTATCAAGGCCGACGTCCTTGCTAGGGTTTTTGGCAATTTTTGGGTCCAATTCCCTACTACTACTATATATAGACCTATGACTACTAGGGTTTAATTTTATGCCCACTTTTTCATCTTGTAGAGTAAGTTAGAGAGAGAAAAACTCTTCCTTCTATCTAACTTATTTTCTTTTCTCCTGTTTATTTTTCTTTTAACCAAAAGTATTGAATCCAATGAAATACTCGGGTTCAATGCTTAGGGAGTGGGGATCTTACTTGGGGATAATATTTGTTTTCATATTTTGATCTTCATTTTGTGAGATTTTATAGATCGATCTATTTCTATATGCTTTTGTATTATTGTGTTGGCTTGTTCTTAATATATCTTGTAAATTGCATGATTATCGCACTTAGTTCACACACACCAAAGTCTACTTTCATGTTGTTGCACTATTGCTACCCCCCGAGGAAGGAAACCTAGATGCGCTTAGGGTAACGATGGATCCAGAATCGTGTGGGTGTTTACACGTCGGTTGTCGTTGTTAACGTTACGATCGACCATGCTTTAGTTAGCGGATTATTCGGTCTGAAGGGTTGCGAGTAGAGATAGCTAAAGTAGTAAGCTAGGGTTACCTTTGTAATACTAGAGCCATCGATAAGACCCCTACTTCCTTTGTCTTTGTACGTCTAGGAGTTGTGCATTCTTAATGTTCCACCCGGGACTTAATCCCATGGGGAAGAATCAGACCTGCATAATGAGTCATTGCTTTTGTTGCACTCTACTAGTTACGGAGGAGAGATTGATGGAAGATTTAATAATGCACCCTTATGTGATAGATACAGAGAAGTTTTAAATATTGTCCGCGCTACGTGATACAAACAATAGAATAGGGTATAGTTCATGTATTTGATGAAATCAATGATTGAAATGACATTAATCATGTTACGCAAAATTTTCCCAACTGCTAGTTTATATATTTATTCTCTTGATCATTTTCATATCAGTAGTTGTTAGTACAAATCCCCCCAATGATTATTTTGCCAACACTATGTATTCCTAACACGTGGTCAGATTGACGACCCGATCTCGGTTGTGTTTAGTTAATTATTAGATTCCTAACTTCTCTGTGGACAACCCCGGTACTTGCCACTATCTACAATTCTTGGTAGTAAAGTAGTAGGAACGGGAGTAATAATACAAATCTCTATCCATGACTCACTGCTCCCTCTCAGCTTAATTAGTAGATCTCATGTGAAAATGGTATTTATTAGCGACGTCGGGAGGAGGAGGGTCACATTTTGGCATCGTTTTCGAGGATGTTAGTTTAACGGCCTAGTAGTAACTTGCATAACGTGTTAGTAGAGTAAATTGTGTTGTTTTTGTTTTTTATTGATTTTTCTTTGAGCTTTCTTGCTAGTTTCCGGTTACTTCTAACCTTTTTTGTTAATGTTGTTTTTAGTTGGCCACTGGTTTATTCCCGGTTTATGGTACATACCCGGTTTATGGTACATTTTCCAGCATATCACATAGGTGGTAGGTGACACAAGAAGAGGAGATCTAGGCCGGAAGTTCCAAAAGAACCACTTTCGATAGCTGTAGAGAAGGAAAAAATGGTATAGGTTAACCGCACTTTGAGGGAGTTGATGGCTCAAAATTTGGAGAATCATTCATTTTGCATCATTTTCCCATCCTTTCCACCCAATGTGACGTGTGAACTTAAGAGCGGTATGATCTATTTCTTTCCGACGTTCCATGGAATAGCCGGAGAATATCCGAACAAGCATCTTTTGGAATTCCACTTAGTTTGTACCAATATGAAGCCGGCGAGTGTCTTGGAGGAAGATTACAATTTGTGGGCATTTACTTTCTAGCTTCGGGATTCAGCCGAGGATTGGTTGTACTATCTCCCGCCTAGTTGTATCACCTCATGGATAGAAATGAAGCGCATATTTCTCAAAAAATACTTCCCAGCTTCAAAGTCTACAGGGTTGAAGAAGAAACTTTCCAATATCTCACAGTTTTCTAATGAGTCCCTTTACGAGTATCGGGGAACGTTCAAGAGGTTGTTGGCGAGTTGTCTATATCTTCTATTTAAGGAGGGAGATCTAGTTTACTATTTCTTCAAGGGGTTGTGCGATGATGACATGCATATGGTGAATGCTGCTTGCAACAGTTCAATCGCCAACAAGACCCAAGGGAGGCAATGGCACCCTTTGAGGAGATGGAAAACGAAATTAGGAAGTTTGGTACAAGATATAGGGTGAAGCCCATAGATGAACCATCTCAATCCCCTAAGTTAGAGGAGCAAGTCTAAGCTCTTTCTTCCATGATGAAAGATTTCAAGAAAAGGGGAGTTCAACAAACAAATGTGTGCGGTATTTGCAGCCTTAATCATCACGTGGATGTTTGCCAGCAAGTGGTGGAGACATGGAGGAAGTTAAGGCGTTGGATATCAACAATGGTGGAAATAGGCCACAGTTTGCTAGGGGGCAACAACAAGGGTTCTGCATAAACACCTTTAACACGAGGTACTGTGATCACCCCAACTTTTGTTAGCGTAAGGAGAACCAAATGCAAGGGTACAACAGAGGCGGACAAGCTCTACCTCAACCATATCCGAGGGGAGAAAGGCCTTCCAATAACAACGCCATCCTCTACAAGTCGGACAGAGAGGAAATCCTTGAAGAAATATCTCAATTGGCTAAGAAGCATAATGCTTGCGCGGAGCGCACAAGGCGAGATATTGAAGATCTCGGGACTAGGGAATTCTCAAGAAGCAAGAATCTTGACATTCAAGTCGGAAACTTGCCACCACAGTAAGCTAGCTTGAAGCCAAAGAGTCTAGAAAACTTCCTTCACAACCGGAGGTCAATCCCAGAAATGTGAGTGCTTTGAAGTTAAGAAGCGGGAAGAAGGTGCGTGTGTCTGAGAAGGAAATATTATAAGAAGATGACCTGGTCATGGAAAGCAACAAAACCAACTTGGAGGAGCAAGAATTGGTTGTGGAGGAACCCTTCAAGGAGCTTCTAACACTGGAGGCAAGGGTTAATCTCCCACCACCTTTCCCCAGTGCACTCAGGGGAAGGCCGAAGGTTCAACCAATGATGAGCAAATACGAAAAATCTTTGAGAAGGTTGAGGTTAGTGTTCCACTCTTGGACTTAATTGATCATGTGCCCTCGTATGCTAAATTCTTGAAAGTTAGATGCATTAAAAATAGGAATAAACCACTTAAAAAGATAGGAAAATTGAAATAGGGGGAGTTGCTACTCTAAATCATAGAAATTTTCCTAAGAAATGTGATAACCCCTGCATGTTTTCAATTCCTATTTCTTTGGGTGGTAAATTGGTGAAAATGCTATGATTAATCTAGGAGCTTCTATTAATGTCATACCTTCTTGCATTTATGAGAACCTAGACATAGGTAAACTTAAAGAAACTAGGTAATCATCTAAATGGCCGATCACTCCCAAGCTAGTCCCCGTGGACTAGTGAAGGATGTGATGGTCTGAGGGGAACACTAACCTTAGAAGATGGAATGGATAGAGTGGGTTTTTATATTTACAAATCTAAGCATGATTCACATAATCCCTCTCTTGTGTGTAAAACCATAACCTTATTTGAAGAACTTGTTCAGCATAATGAATATTGCGTGATTGAAAATGTTAAATGTCTTAATGAGATTCTTGAAGATGAGGAGGTGTTACCCGACATTGAAACCTTGCATGCTCTATCTTGTATGAATGAACCATGTAATAATTCACTTGTTGATGAACATGTCTCTTCTAGTGTGATTAAAGATGCTTTGCCTTCGATATTGCACACTAACTTGCAGCGGAAAAAGAAGCGGGTTGAGGAATTAACCACTGCTAAACCCCTTCCGATTCCAAAAATAAACAAGAATTAATATATGATTGAAAAAGATGGGCATGTTTGGTATGTTTCGCCAAATATTAAGGGTAAGCCTAAGGTAATGTGGAGACTCGTCCATAAAGACATGGTTGTGGGTGGTGTCAAGGATGGTGATTCTGGTGACCCATCAAACTGTTCTTATTATTTTTCCAAAAATGCATGAAATAAGTCGTGAGGAAAACAATAAAAATACAGTGCTTTATGTCAGAGTTTTTTTAAAAAAATATTTTCTTTTGAAATTTTGGGAGTGTTAATTTTTTGTGGTGTTTTTCAAAAACAAAAAAGTCATTTATTTTATTTGGAAAAGTATTGATCTTGGTTTTTAGTGTTTTTGGATGCAGGTATGGAAAGAAAAAGTTGGAACAGAACAAAACAAGGGTGCCTCGTGCTAGGGCTTAGCACGGCCCGTGCCAAGAAATATGGGTTGTGCCAAGGCCCATCAGCACAAAGCTGATTTGGCTACCACGAGGGCGCCACGCTTGCACTAGCACAAGGCTGGCACGTGCCAGCACGAGGCATGCCGGCGCCGGCACGAGGCTCATCCGACGTGGCACAGTACCACTTGTCGGCACAGATTGTCCCTATGGATCTGTGCTGCCTACCCCAATCAAAACCGAGGTTATACCCTATATGACCCCCCTGGTGCTAAGCCTTATTCATCCCAAACTCTCCTCTCAAACTCTCCTAAAACCCCTCCCACACTCTTTTAGCCATATCTCCCTCAATTTTTATCTGATTAACCCCCACTTGGTATCAAAATAGTTGTCTTTCCAAGACCTATCTAACCAACTAAAATTCAGCCTCAGACACTGCACAGTTTTCCCCAGAATATTCGAAGAACAGCTCATCCTTTAATTGAGTTTTCTCCCAAAATCTCGATTTTTGGTCCGTTCCGGGTGTTGAAGTTTCTTTGATCCGACTTAGGGGGATTTCACACATTCCTTGAGCATAGATTTCACCACATTGCCCAAACCCTTACTCATTTAAAGAAGTTGGAATTGTGAAAATTTTGCGGTTTGATTAGTTGCATGCTTGAAATTTTTTATGTTTGGTAGATTTATTTTGGAAGATATTATTCTGTGTTTGGGGTGTTTGGTGAAGGCTTTGCTAGATTTTGTCTGTTGTCAGAGCCATATTTTTGTATCCATCATGTCTCGTAGACAGAGAGGGGAATCTAGTGTAACCTTTATGGGGTTGACCACCCTCAATTGGGACCAAAAGGAGAGGTGGGGTTTCCTAGTAAGGCACCATATTCAAAGACTAAGTTCATAGATGAAGAGAGCCTTAGGGGTCTCAAACTCTACAACCTGTCAAGGTTCTACTAGAGAGAATCGATATGAAGGAATTTACTACAGTGTCAGCCCCTAGCTACACTAGGTATACCCTAGAGTTCCTATCTACTGTCACTAAGGAGAACAACAGGAAAATGGGGGAGATATATGATATTCCATTTGGGGGATACGTCACGTGGGCTGACTTACACTTTTAGCTAGCGGACATCTTCAAATGGAAGCTGAGGAGAGATGTCAAGGGGTACAATGGGTACAATGAGTCCAATGCAGGGTAGGAGTTATATGTGTTTTAGGCTACCATCACCCGATAACTGAGGGGGAGAGAGAGCAAGAATAGTGATATAGTGCACCCGACACTAAGGTATGTAGCCAGACTATTGAGTGTGGTAGTCAGCTGTCACAGGGAGGCCACCACTGCCATAGTAAAGGACTGTAGGATGCTTTGGTCGATATGCACGAGGAGGACATGCCTGACCTCTTGGATTATTTTGTCACTCACTGCATCGATCTCTCCACAGCACCGTCCCGCACTGAGAAGATAGTGATCGGCGATATGGTTTTGCTTCTGTTTTAGCACTATAACCTTCCAGTGAGTGAGGGGATGGAGGCGAACCCATAATCGCCTTTTACACTCACTATACCACTCATGGATGAACCGAAGCTTATACATGAGCAAAAAAATACTGTCTTCTGGTTGTAAAAGGGTAGAAAGTTCATGAGGTTTCCCTAGCGTGACAGGACTGCTCTGAGCAAGAAGTTCAAGCTGAAAAATCTTATCATCGATCCAGATGCGGATTCATAGGTGGTTTTGGGAGAGCGCTACCCGGGAGAGGAAGATGACACGGGAGGAGGATGATCGGGAGCAGGTCCCGATGCACCTCGCATAGTTCATTCCGATTGAGTATTAGCCAGTCCAGCCACAGCCAACATTCCCTAAGATTATGCCACCTCTGCCTTTTGAGTATCCTATAGTGCCACCGCCCACTTTCGATCAGGTATTTGGAGAACCACCTCCTCATCAGGGGGTCGTTTATCATTCACGAGAAGCCTTATTATTCCGCATGGCATAGCTCTAACATTTCCACAGACATAGCATCTCTTCCCACTATGATGTTTTTGCACAGTCGAGCTGCCGTGGGCCCCCGCCTGGCCCAAGCCCCGAGCCTTCTAGGCATAGTATTTTGGTCCATCCTCAGCAGAAGAGTTACCATTGGCATCACATATAGTTCATCCCCTTCCGGGAGCATGAGTCATAGGGTTTTGAGTCAGCTTTTTCTTATTCTATGTGGACTCATCAGTCGCATGGGCCAGACTGGGCATAATCCTTAGGTAACTCCATCTTTGAGGTTTGGCACGGTGTTCACATGCTTGGCGCATAGCTAGATCTCCATGAGTGAGATGTAACAGAGAGATTTGATAGGGTCGATGGTCAGCTGCACTACCCGAGAGAGAACATGAGGAACTTGTAGGATGGCATCAGGGGATCAATGATAGGCTGAGGATATCATGCATCAGAGAGGGCCACTACCATCCAGATCTAAGCGGACGGGGGCACGAGGCCAGACGCCGGAGTCGACATTGAGCATCTCTCAGTGTTTCCAACTTTTTCCTTGGTTATATGCATTGTGGACAATGCATAAACTAAGTGTGTTTGTGTGTGTGTGGGGGGGGGGGGGAGTTGAAACACTTCTATGGTAGCATCTCTTGTGCTTATCACTTAGGCTTTGGATTACTGCTGGGATGATTCTTTTGATGGTTTTTGTTTTTCTTGTTGTTTGCATTTCCCTCATTTGGATGTTGAACTTTTTAGTTGTTTGTTGTTCTTAGGTGTGGGGGCATCTTTTGGTAGTTGTATTTATGGGTGTATTTTGAAACTTTAGTGGTGTAATTTTGTTGTTATCACTCTCTTCTATTGTATGAATCCCAACTTTGGGGCATTTTGTGCTACACAAAAAAAAATAATATTATAAAAAATATATATACTCGGCTAAGTTGGAAACCCTAAAGGGAAACTTAGGCAAAAATGGGAAGAAAGCCCAAACAAGTCGAAAGGCCTAGGTCAAAATGAGAGGCTAGACCCGGCTAGGTTGGAAAACCTAGGCAAAAATGAGAGGCCGTGTGAAAAAAGGTGAGATGGTGAGCTCAACATGTGTGAATTCTAAGATGAAAACCTGAAAGGCCCAGGAAAATGAGAGAAAATGGGAGAAAATGGAAAATAAGTTGAGGATCCTTTAGAATTATCCTTCGTTGTAGCTAAGTTGAGAATCTCGAGTTATCCTTAGTTACAACAAAGTTGAGGATCTTGTGGATTATTCTTGGTGGTTTTTTTGGCAATAACTCTTGGATTGCTTTTGGGTGACTATTCTGGGAAGTAAGCTAGTCAACACTTATCTTTTGTACTTACCTTTTTCTTCACAATATTTCGGGTGGTTAGGTTACTTTAGCATCTTCAGGGAAGGTGAGAGTTTTGAGAATCTTACTTCTTTGGGGAAACTAGGGTAGCTTAGGAATGAGTTGAATGTATTAGCTAACTTCTCTTTGCATGCTACATTTTGCTTCAATCTTTTCTTGTTTTTGTTTACTCGAGGATGAGTAAAGGTTTAAATGTGGAGGGATTGATGTGCACTATTATGCATGCATTAGCTAATGCATTTGAAACATTTATTATCATCTTTTGTTTGGTTGATTGCTATTTTTAGTTTGGTTTACAAAACAAAGGTTTTGGATGACCATTATTGGTTTTCTTATCTAAATACTAAGTTTTGTAGACTTAATTGAAGCTAATGGACACTTTGTATTCACGGGCACCTAGATCTTCCTTTTTTATCTCATTAGTAGGTTGCTCGTGAGTAATTTTTATCATCTTTTTGTAGAAGGCCATCCACGAGGGTGGTAGAAGATACCTGAAGGTTATTCACAAGGAGGGTAGTAGATTGAGGGCCATAGACTCCAAAGCGTGGAAGTAGATAGGATTGAGCCCAACAAAGGCGGATTCGAAGTTCAAGAAGGCTAAGGACGACATGGATAACATTAGGCCAGCACGACGGCCTCATCTAGAATGACTCGTATCACTCAACAAGGCCCGTGCTAGGGGTCTAGCATGATCCTTCCCAAGCCCCAGCATGGGTCGTGCTATCTCGTGCTGGTTGTGTGTCTATGTCCTCTTTTCACTCCAAAATTTGGCTAAGTATTGGTGTGGAACGTCCCGTTTCACACAGTTCGCTCTGTTTCAAGTCACCAATGCCAAGACCAGCCAACAATGTGCAATTAATGACACTACCCATGCCGATATACTGAGAAAAATGAGGTTCTAGCCGATGGAGTGCACAAAACAACACGACGCAGATCAGAAGGAGCAAAAATGGAGTGTCGGCCAACGACCCGTGTCGGTTGGCGCAAGATGCACCAGCACGAGGCTGGCACGCATCGGCACGAGGCCAGGTCCTGCTCTAGCTTGAGGGGGGTCTCAGTCGGCACAGATTATGCCAGATTCCACCCCTCGTGCCATTTGCGGCTGCTAGAGTTTTTGGTCATTTTTTGGCCCATTTCCCTACTATTATATGTATGGACCTATGTCTACTTGGGTTTAAGTTTATACCCACTTTTTCATCTTGTAGAGTAAGTTAGAGAGAGAGAGAGAAACACTCTTCCTTCTCTCTAGCTTATTTTCCTTTATTCTCTTTATTTTTCTTTTGCCCAAAAGTGTTGAATCCAATGAAATTGGGATCAATGCTTAGGGAGTAGGGATCTTACTTGGTGATAGTTTTTTTTATTCATGTTTTGATGTTCATTTTGTGATATTTCATAGATTGACCTATTTCTATGTGCTTTTGTTTTATTTTGTTGGCTTATTTTTAATATTCTTGTTAATTGCATGATTGTCAGACTTAGTTCGCACACACCAAAGTCTACTTTCCTATTTTTGCACTATTGATACCCCCCAGGGAAGGAAACCTCGATGCACTTGGGGTAACGTGGGTCCGGAACAGTGTGGGTGTGTTCACATAGGTTGTCGTTGTTAACGTTATGATCAACCATGCTCTAGTTAGCCAACTATTCGGTTTGAAGGGTTGCAGGTAGAGATAGCTAAAGTAGCAAGTTAGGGTTACCTTTGTAATCCTATAGACATCGATAAGACGCCAACTTCCTTTGCCTTTTTAGGCCTAGGAGTAGTGCGTTCATAGTATTCTGCCTGGGACTTAGTCGCACGGGCACAATGAGTCATTGTCGTTGTTGCACTCTCCTAGTTTGGAGGCGAGGATGATGGAAGATTTAATACACACACCTTTATGTGACAAATAAGGGAAAGTTTAAACCATTCTCCGCAAATTTCCCGAGTATTAGTTTATATATTTATTCTCATGATCATTTTCATGTTAGTAGTTGGTAGTAAAAATCCCCCAATGACTGTTTTGCCAACACTATTTATTCCTACAACATGGTCGGACTGACGACCTGATCACGGTTGTGTTTAGTTAATTATTAGATTTCTAACATCTATGTGGACGACCTCGCTACTTGTCACAATCAACCATCCTTGGTACTATAGTAGTAGGAACGGGAAACACAATATAAATCTCTATCTTTGACTCACAGCTCCCTCTCGGTTTAATTAGTAGATATCCCATAAAAATGGTATTTATTAGCGACGCCGGGAGGGGGCGGGTCATTGGTGCTGAGTTTAGTTTATTTGTGTTGAGATAAGTTTATTGGAGTTGAATTAAGTTTATTTGGTAGTTTATTTTTTCAAAAAATGAAAAGAAATATGAAAAAACAATCGGACGGGACATGAAACAGTATTAAACTTATTAAATTGAACTAGGCAAAATATACTCGAACCAGGCACAACTAGAGTGAACGAGAATAAATCAAACTAAATTAAATTGGACTAAAAGAAGTCAAATAAAAAAAGCTAGCTCATTATGCAACTGGAATCAATGATGTTAAAAAAATATTTGGGCAAGGTAATATTAGGTATTATTAAGTTAAAAGGTGAAGGAAAAATTAGGATAACCTATGAAATTTGTGAAATACTTTAAAGCAATTTGTTTTCAAACGTAATTGATCAAAACGTTTTATTTCGAATAGACATGAAAGGGGAAATTGAAAAGTAAAAGGTTATAAAAAGTAAACCTCTTTGTCGCCGAAATTTCACGCTTTAGTGATGATTTTAGTGACGAAAATTACTTTTGTCAAAAAGTAAACTCCAATCAGTGACAAGTTTTATGATGAAAATATTTTTTCGACACTAATAAGATAGTCATTAGTGATAAGGTTTATATTCCCTTACTATAAGGTACCTTTAGTGACAAAAAATGGTTGTCACTGATGTCTTAAAAATATGAAAATACCGTACACTAAGACAGAAGAGAAATTTTAACAATAGTTAAATTTAAATAGTTATGGATTATTTTAAAAAAGGTTATTAAAATATGGTAATTGTAATTGTTAATATATTTAGTAAAGTCAACCAAGAGGTCAAATATTAGAGCTAAATTAATGGTCATTTGTTAAGAACTTTTTTATATAGTTTATAGTCAACCATTCCTCAACTTACTATAAATGTTAATAACTATGTCGATTTTGAGTAATGAATGATAAGACCTTGCAAAACATTTTTAAAATGCTTAAATTAAGCTGACTTTATTAATCAATGGCTAAATAATTGCATAATTTTTCATAAACACTAAAAACTAGGTTGATTTTATAATTTATATAATTGACAATCAACCCATACTCAATTGTCTGTAAATAACAATAGTTAGATTGAGTGGATATATTCAACGATCATCTCTTACTTGAATTAAATATTAATAACAAAGTTTTATTAAATCAACTATCAATTCTTAGATTTTTTTAATTAAACATCTCTTAGAGATGTATAAGATATATAGGCACCCTAAACTTGAAAATAAAGGAGTAAATAAAATTAAAGTAATTTTAAACTTTTCCAAGTGTTCCTCATCGTAAGCCTCCACCCCCTGTGTCGACTTAGTGAAGCCAGACTTGGAAAAGATGTAAGGTTACAAAAACTAGAACTAATGTAGTGAAATGTGGTAAGTATGAATGTGTGTGATTACCAACACTGGCAAGATTGTTTATGAAGGTAATCCCGTGATTTACATCTCATATGTTGACCTGGGTGTGGGCTGGTATGGGCCGCTGAGGGCGAGCGGATTAATCGCCTTTTGCAGTTTATGAAGGTAATCCTTGTAATTACAAGCTACTTAATGCCTCTAAAAATGAAGCTTGAATAGCAAACCAAAAGTTGGGAACTATCTTCAAAAAATGCTGATGATAGTCATTTGCAGATTCCAAAAAACTTGCACTTCACATAAAACTGGTAGAGGTCTCAGTGAGAGCAAAATCATCAGGGTCTGAGAGTAAATCAGGATCATTGCTTGATTTTTCCACCATGTAGATCATTATGTGTGACTTCCCAGCATAATTTTGGACTTGTGAAGGATAAGAGTCACAATTAGTAGCATCCGAACTAGAGAAAAGAATACCTGATATCAGGTAATCCTTGTTTATCTAATGCATTCAGTTCTCTAATGTCATTATCCAATTCATGGGAGAGATATGTATTTCCAGCAGCCAAAATCCTAGCCTTTTTAGCAATACAATCAGCAACCTTGTTACCTTGCCTATGTGTGTGGATTAAGGATCTTCCATTAAGAAGTAAACTAACTTTATCTGCCAGATTATAGAGCTTCCAATTAGCCAACATTGGATCTCTTATTTTTTGGATATCTAATAGGCAATCACTTTCCAATTCAGCCCGAATTCCTAATTGATCAATAAATAAAATGCCTAACATTATAGCCAACATTTCAGCCTGTAGGAGCGAATGACATATTGTGCAATCAGATTTAGCATGAGTCATATCACCATTAGCTGATCTAACTATAATACCAATCCCAGTTTGTCCATTTTGTGTCTAAGATGCATCAACATTGGTTTTTGAAAGGTGAGATACAGGGTTTGGACCACCTAACCATTTTTATCACAAGTTTTAAATGTGGCCTCATTGCTGGGATAAGACCTGATGTGATGAAATCAATGTCTGAGGTTGAGTGTGCTTGTTTAGCAAGCAGTTGAAATAGATTTCTTTTTTATATCCTTAACTATGGATTCAGCAAAGGGTTTGATATCATTAAAAATAAGATTATTTCTGCCTTTCCAGAGAAACCAGCAAATAAGTGATGGCATAATTGAAACTAAAATCTTATGGCATGATGAGTTTCCATAAAGATTCCACACTGATCATAATCTATCCCAAAGGGAGGGAAAAGGAATTGGTTGAAAATGTATAATAGATAGCATCTGATTCCAGACATGAATGACAATATGATAGGAGTTGAAAAAATGATTTATTGAATCCGGACTGTTACAAAAAGCACATTTTGAGGCAAGTTGGAAACAATACCATTTTAAAATGTCATCAAAAGGTAGAAGACATTTGATCAATTTCCACATGAAGATAAAAAAAAACTTCAATGGATTTCTCTAAAACCTCTCTACTCTAAATAACCGCTTCTAACGCCTCATATTCTGCCGATAATGGCTACTTTCAATTAACACTTTTACCGGAATTCCACCAAGTCTCCTCTGAGATGGCGGCTCCACTACATAGCGAGAGCCCGTCCACATACCTCCAATCTATCCTCTACCCCAGAAACGACACCAATCAATTCACATCAATTCACAGCTCCGTCCAACTCCATCCTCTACTCCAATACAAGGGGAAACGACATGTATCTTACCCCAGGCTGAGATTGAAGAAATTTCAATCCATTTCAATCATGTGCTTATCAGATAATTCTCAAGGGGACGGCCGACGCTCGATTTGATTAAAAAAATGACGAATATAGGTCTTCTGGCCGATTTTCAAGTCACGGCGATGGGCTCAAGACACGTCCGCCTTACTTTCAACCAAGAAAGTGACAGACAAAAGATCTGGAGTAGACCAGTATGGTATTTCGAATCTCATTATATGCGAGTGCTTAAATGGTCAGTTGATTTTGATCTTGATGAAGAACCTCAATTTGTGCCAATCTGGTTAAATATAGAATTCCCCCCTGCCCATTACTTCCATCCATCTGTGTTTAAGGAGATAGGGAATGGTATAGGAAAATTCATCCAAGTTGATTCTCCAACAAAGAACTTAACTAGACCCTCTGTAATCCGAATGTGTGTTGAATTTGACATTAGAAAACCCCTTCCACAAAGGATTAGGTTGGGCTCTATAGATAAGAACAAGTGGTACAATATTATCTATGAATCCAAGCCTTCATACTGTTTCAAATGTTTTAAATTAGGCCACTCTGACACTAGTTGTAGAAGGAATTTAAGGGGGGGGGGGTAACATTTCCTCTTATACAACCAGCTTTAAGGAGCAAACCTCCCCTTTCATTAACTGTTATAAATCTCCAGGCAAACCCTTGGATAGTGTTACTGCCATTTCTCCTGTGCCACAAACAACATCCAGGATCATGTCACAAACCTCACCCAATGGATCTCCAAAAATGAGCAAGACTGGGTCTGCAAAAACAATGGAAGTATGGAAAAGAAAAGAGAGTTGCAGCATTGTCAGTTCCTCAGGCTTAACTCCACTTGAGAAGGATAATGATCTGAGAAGTTAGAACTCTGACCAATTCCAGGATGTTGTCCAAGATGTTGCAGAAGATCCAAAATTTGTTCCTATCTCACAAGAAGAGGCAAACCTCATAGCAAACATAAAGGACAATATCCCGAGCTTCCACTATAAGGATGATCTCTCTCCTATCTTTACTCCTAAATCTGAATCTCTTAGCTCAACTGCTCTTGCTCTTATTACTTATGAGGAACCTGTTTCAACTAACTGATTCTCTCTTTTGGAGGACTTATATGATAAGGAGGAACTGACTACTCAAAGACAATAAAAGGAGTCAATAAGAGAAGAAATAATGGATGAATCTCCCTCAGACTGCTCCTCTTACAATTCTGAAGACGTCGTGGACCTGGAAGATGCTGAAAATGCCACAAATTCAAACCAGGTAAAACCAGGTCAGCAAGCTTCAACTCCACAAATGAATGTATAGCTGTAAAAAACAAAAACAAAAAGGTCCTGGTTCTAAAATGAAAAAATACTTTTATGGCCTTAATATGATCCTAAGATATGCTAATAGGAATAAATTTAATAAATTTAATGATTAAGCACAACATAATTTCTAATTTTCTAGTTTGGAACAGTAGAGGCTACAATAAATCCATCCCTAGGATCAAATCTCTAATTATGAGACATAGAATTTCTCTTTTATGCTTAATTGAACAAATGCATGATAATAATGAAATTCTAAAGCTTAAAATAAAACTAGGTTTGCGATATCATAGGTGTGCTAACAACCATAAAATCTGGTTAATATGGAATGATAATATATCATGCACCTTCCATTTTCAATATTCTCAATGTTTAATCATGGAGATAGTTGATAAATGGAATAATACTCCTTGGCTAGCAATAATTTTCTATGCTAAGACATTAAGATCATTAAGAAGACAATTATGGCTTGATATATTAGATTTACCACAGGCTCCTAAGCTCCTAATTGGTGACTTTAATGTTATAACATCATAGGCTGAATATAAGGGCAGTCATACACCTAACCCTGAGACTATACATGATTTTAATGAACTAATTGAAACTCTTAACTTTCTCCATATTAATACTGTAGGTTATCAATTTACTTGGTAAAATAATAGGGTACATGGTAGGGTATATAAAAGGTTGGATAGAGGACTTTGCACCCAAGACTGGAGCCAATTGTATCCCAAATATTTTAAATAGGACATGCTCTGATCATGATCCTATGATGCTATCCATAAAATCATCTCAAATTATTTTGCCAAAACCTTTTAGATTCCAGACAATGTGGCTAAATAGAGAGAATGAACTAAGTCATTTAATCCAACAAAACTGGAATCTCCCTTGTCACCTTCATGGCATGGATCTTTTCAGTCGCAAACTTAGGAGAATTAAAAAGTGTCTTAAACAATGGAATAAATAATCTTTTAGGAATATAAATGATAACATTTCGAGGACAGTAAACTAGGCTGAAAATGACCTACTTCTTGCAGATAATGAGCAAAACCATATTGGACTAAATAGAGCTAAGGCACTTTTACTGAGGGCTTTAAAAGAAGAGTCTATCTTCTAGAAGCAAAAGTCAAATGGCTTAAACTTGGTGATGATAACACCAAGTTCTTCTATATGGGTAATAAGGAGAAAAACTCTAGAACTATGATAACTAAAATCAAAAGCAGTGCAGGTGTATGGTTAACAGATCAGTCTGACATAGCTCAAGAAGGAGTCTCCTTTTTCCACAACCTATTAACTCAATCTTAGCTAGATCCCTCAACCTCCTACCATAACTCCTTCCTCCACTCTATCCCCAACACCATCTCCCCTGAGTCCAACAGACTACTTCTTCAGCCCTCAAATCTAGAAGATATTAGACAAGTGATTTTTAAATCTAATCAGGACAGTACACCTGGTCCAGATGGCATCCCTGCTAAATTTTACACTTTTCCTTGGGATACTATAAAACATTATCTCTTAGGAGCTGGAAATCATTTTCTTAGAGGTTGCTCTATTCCACAATCCATTTCAGCCACATGGATTACCCTAATTCCAAAAAATCCAACACCTGAATCTTTTCCATATTATAGGCCAATAAGTCTTCTAATTTCTTAAATAAAATATGCTCTAAACTTTTAATGGAAAGATTAAGACCTCTTATGAATGATATCATCTCGAAAGAGCAAACTGCCTTCATGCAAATAGAGATATTGCAGATAATATCATTCAAATGTAGCAAATGGTCAGATTTCTGAATGCTAAGTGTGATAACCAGAACTTAATTCTAAAATTGGATATGCACAAAGCTTTTGATATGGTATCCTAGGGATTTTTAATCTCTATTCTCCAAAAAATTGGGTTTTCAGGTAAATTTGTAAAGCTTATTTTATAGCTTTTGCTTCTTTCTCTGTTTTATTCAATGGTGTTCCACAAGGTTTCCTTAATCTTCTGGGGGAATAAAACAAGGAGGCCCTTTGTCACATTTTATAGTATAACATTCTTACTGAATCCTTCTCTAGAACCCTAAAGTCATATTTCCACAATGGCTATTTGCACTATTATTTTTGTACAACAAATGCCATTAAGGTAACACATATGATGTATTCATATGACACATTTATTTTCCTGAGGGGAGGGGAGAAAATCTGAAGGGAATTAGGAAGTTTGTAGATGCATATCAAGCAGCCTCTGGCCAGCTTATTAACTATCACTAAAGTGAATATTTTTTAGGAAATAGGGTTAACGGTGCACAACATAGAAAAGTTAGAGCTATCTTAGGAATGAAAAAGGGTGTCATCCCTTTTAAGTACCTAGGAGTCCCTATTTACAGTGGTAGGATCAGGTCCTCTAATTTTAATGAACTTTTAGAATCTTTTGATGCAAAGTTAAATAACTGGAAAAATAAATGGTTATCTCAGGAAGGGAAATTAACCTTAATAAAAACATGCATTTTATCTCTTCCTGTCCATATTTTTGCTACTGTAAAGCCACCTAAAAAGGTAATTAACAGAATAGAGAGTAAAATGTCACATTTTCGGTGGGTCAACTGAAAATGGTAACAAAAGAGTTTGGAGATCTTGGAATAAGATTTCTTATCCAACATCTGAAAATGGTCTAGGAATCAGAAATATCCAGCACTTTATAAAAGCTTTCTCTTGTAAGTTGTGGTGGAAAATGCAATTAAATGAAACAATCTAGACTAATTTTGTTTGGTCACTTCCTGAATCTTCTAAATCATGCTCTCTCTGGAAGAGAATATTCTTAGTCACATAGTTGTGTAATAGCAACTCAAAAATTATCCCTGGAAATGGTGAATAAAGTGTTTGGAATGGAAACTGGTCAGGGGATGGGGCTTTGTACTATAAATGGCCAATTCTTACCATCCCTTCCCCTGATTTCACACTAGCCAAGGTAGTAGAAAATAAGGAGCAGCTAATCCCTATTTTGGAGCCTTATTTGGCTACCAGTACCATCTCTCTTTTGCAGGGATTCAACCTAAACCATAATTACAAAGATAGGATGGTGTGGACAGCTGCAACTGACGGTAATTTCTCCATCAAAGCAAATTACAACAATATAAGGAAATGAAGGAACAGAAGACCATCTCTGCAAAAGATTTGGAAGACACACATTCCAGGTAAAGTCTCATTTTTCATATGGAGAATTATGAATAATCCCCTACCTTTTGATGATATTCTGCTCAGATTTTGCTTTAATCTTCAATCTAAATGCTGGAAATGCAATGATACAGATTCCCTGGAACATTTTTTTAATGAGTGTCTTTTTTCTATGGAAATATGGAGTCAAATTCATTCTATTATGGCTATTAATCCACAGAATTTTAGCTCTATATGGGATATGCTATCATTTTATATTAATAATCCAGCAATGTCCAGGATCCATAGTAACATAATTCTAATCCTTGGATTGTCCACTTTCTGGGAGTTATGGAAGGCAAAAA
>JAULKM010132161.1:0-19318 GCA_032355605.1 Rubia tinctorum
GTGGGTGAGAAGATAAGGTCAAGTGGGAGCAGAGTGCGCGGCCGCGCGCTGGCCGCGCGCTGGTAGTGAATAAAATGGTATTTATAGTACAAAAAAGTCAAAAGGTAAATCAGGGCAGCTGTCTATCGCAACTCGCGACACATGCGTCACGACTGAAATAGTTAGCTATTTTTCATTCTACTTGTCTTGTACCTACCTCTCTACTTCACTTATCTTGAAATCTTCAAGTCTTTAAGTCTTCAAAAGGTGAACTTCATGGTCTTCAACGGTCTTCAGTCTTTAAGTCTCGATGTTACTGCCCCGTCACTAGAAAAGCTATAAGAGCGTAAAAGTCTCTATAAAATCTCCTAAGATAAATTCGAGGTAAAACATAAGCTCTAGATGACAAAAGAGAACAAAAGTGAGCCCAAAAAGTCCGAAAATTTTCACATAAAATGGACACATTTGCTACAGTGCCTCGTAATGCTACAGTGACTCTTGTTGCTATTGTGCCTCGTGCTGCTATAATGCTTCGTGCTGCTAGATTTCCTCATAGTTCCATGAGTCGTGTCAGCCTGCACGCACTGCGAGCTAGTGCTTCGTTTCAAACTTCAGAATCTTGCACCTCGTGTCATTTGGCGCGGGCCGTCAGCTGGAAGAATTTGTTGATCGGTTGAACGACGCAGGCCATGTCGTTCTTCACACCCCATAGGTTGGTCTTTGTATTTTTGGAATTGAAACAACACAGACCATGTAAAATGGCATGGTCGGTGTCCATACTTAGACTCACAAAGGATTGGGGTGACATGGGCCGTGTTGCACCAAACGATTCGTGCCAAGGGGTTGTGGAACGATCGTGCTAGCCCAAACGGCTCATGCTGGGAGGTTTGTCTTGTCCTACAGGGGCTTGACACGAGGCTAGTCGGTCTTTCTTCTTCCAAAATTTGTCTGCACCACTACGGATGAACCTTTCCTCCTATTTGAGAGTTTTTGTAGTTGATTTTATAGTTGTTAAGAAGAAGAATCCAATGGTACAATCCATGGATGCTGATTCTTTTTGGATCATTCCCAGAAACTCTGTACAACTCTCAGATCTAGATTCCTCCACTCTTTGTCTTCCTTCTTCGACCCTTCTATCTTCTACCACATTTTTACTTGTGGCCTTTAGTTTTCTACAATCCTTGTGAATTTACTTCTAATACCTACTACCACCCTTACAGATGGCCTTCTAAAAACTAAGCCAAAGTGATCACGAGAAACCTACCAAAAAGCTAAAAAAATAAAATATGGGCACTTGTGAGGACATAGTGTCCATTAGATCCAATTAAGTCTACAAAACTTGGGATTTAGATAAGAAAATAACAGTGCTCATCTAAATCATTTGTAATGTAATTATAACTAAAATTAGCAATCAACAAAATAAAACATAATAACAAACATGTTAAATGCATTGGTTAACACATACAATAATGTGCAGATCACAGAGAGTACGTAGTCTCTTTAATTCCAATTCCAACCTAGCCAACTTAGGAGGAGTATCATTAAGCCGCATAGAATGATTTCCCAAAGCACCCACAACTTGATTAGGAATAAATTTCTCTCCCAAACCTAAAAATACAACAACTTCTTGAAAAAAAATTCATTATTTTTCCCGTAAAAAAAATTATTATACCCTCTTGATCGTTTGGCTTTCCCACCACCACTGTATGATCACTTATTTTGGAAAAAAGGACCAGTGTGCTTCCTCACATTACATCTCAACCTAAAGATGCATTGTAATTCAAGGGTGGAATCATATTAGATCCACAAAAACCAATGAATAGATAGGTGACCTTCCAGACTCCAGACTCCAAACTCAACAGGGAAAACTCGCACGATATAAGTAATTGTTCTTGTAGTTTTAAAAGTCACCCAATACTGTGTTTAATTAACCAAATACGGGTGATAGTAAGCAAAAAATAGCCCCAAAATAAAATCAATACTATCCTGATGACATATACTCTTGAAACGAATCAATATTGCCACTGCTCGCAGGTGCAACTGAGTGAGGGCAACCTATATAACCCCAACACACACAATAAATATTCTGGAATTGGAACAATCAAATTATACTGTAGTTGACGCTCATAGACACCAACCATATCGGTAGGTGGCCTCATCACAACATCAGTAAGAGTAAGGACCATAACCTCACAATCAGTTAAATAAGGATGTCACTTATTAAAATGGATATGCCAGTCAAGGGCAAGATACTACTGCTTTCCATTTCTACAATATGGGAATGTAAGAAATATTAACTTAGAGTAAGCCTAAAATCTTAAGATAGAAAAATCATAAACGGTGGTATAGCAGATCTTTACTAAACCCCTTTTATTTGAAGAATCTAACTAACATATTCTTGGGAGAGTAATTGTTATAGTTTCCTAGTTCTCTTTATCCAAGGAGTCAATGCTCACCTCGCTGCCAATTCTAAATATTTGGTTCATAATGAAAATTTAATATTCCCTACATAATGATTAAATATCCATTATTCCAATACCAAATATGATTGCTGATTTTGTAATAGCTCCTTGGTAAGGTGTCTTATTCTATACACCACCCATTCTCATGTGAAGTACAAAGTAAAAATAACACATTGAGCCCAGCGAATTATATATGCAAACAGCTTTCTTAGTGAAGAATGAACCTCGCCGAGTCCCCCTAACCACACAAAGCCCGAGGATAGAATAACACCTTGCATTTCTCGAAACAGATAACCAGAGTAAAAAGATGTTTATCACCCATAATCATCCAAACGAAACCGCTACATAGAAACACATGGACCACGATCAACAAAGATCTTGGTGATCACCAAATATAAATAGATGATTTGAACGATAAGATAAGTAACAGTATTTTCCCATATACTATTTATACATTGATCATACACTGACTTAGACATCGGAGACAAATCCAAGAGACTTCTCGGGACCTTAATCTGTAGGTTTCATATAGGTCGTAGGGAGCATTGCGCTTATTCCAGATATTATAGTGGTCCAGAAGGAATCCCCCATATCAGTATTCTAGCTCGGCCAACATCGCTTTGATTGAACTTAACATCGCTTTGATTGAACTTGTTGAAAATTTTATCAACATAGTGTGACTAACTTAAAACAAGTCTTTTAGGTGTTCTTGTAATTGTAATTCCTAAATTTAAATTAGCTAGTCCCATATCCTTCATATCAAACTTGGAATTTAATATATCCTTTGTTAATTTAACCATTTGGTTGGCCCATAGGAAGGTCGGTGAGCCGGCTACTAATGAGGGCAAGACTCTCCATTACCTAAGAAAACATATTCAAGTGTAAAAACACATCATAAGACATAATTTAAGAAATTTGAAAAAGATAAACCTCAACGTACCACTACTAGAGACTGGTCTACAGGTAATTTAGCAAGAGTTACAGAAACAAACCCCTCAACGATTATCGTTCCACTTACTATTTGCGGTTAGCTTCTCCGCAAAGACCTGTGCCTTTTCCTCTTATAGAAAGATTCCCAGGACTCCTCTCCTTGAGTAAGTGCATCCTTGCGCTTGACACCTCAACATTCTTGGAAAATTGCTATTGGAGGTCTATATGCTGCTTATCCTTGCTTTGTGGTTTTTGGCCCACCATGCTTCTCTATTCAACGAGGTATGGGTGGCTGATAGTGAACTCCCTGAAGTGGTGGCTGGTTTCTTTGCTGTGGGATTATTAGAAATCGAAGTTGTCGGGTTCGAGGGGTTGATGCTAACCTCCTCTTCCTCCGTCTCATATGAACGCTTTATCATTGGAGCTCCAACAATGTTCATATCTACGCACAATATTAAATAATGGTCTTAATGACACATGATGTTTAAAGCACTAGTAGAGGATAGCTTATTGAAGGCACTTTTTTCAAAGGAAGTTCCATCCAATTTCTTAGGAACCACATTTGCAAAGCGGTTCTGAAATCTGAACAGGCTCTAATCAGATGGCCCATGCTTTAGAAGGCAGTTCTAGCCATTTGGAAGGTGGTTTGGTTTGAACCGCTTTTAATCAGTCTAGGTTAAATGTGGTTCCATTTATAGCCACCTTTGATCGATAGCTTTCAAAGGCGGTTACTCATTTGAATTTGTTGGTCTGTAGTTCTGAACTCGGAATAATGGTTCTGACATTTATTCATAACTCGGAAGACCCATTTGACCAACATTAAAGGTGCAAATCAAGTTTCTCAATTGGAATTGAAATCATATTGCTTTTCGAGCTTGGAACTCCGTCATTCCATATGGTAGGTAGAATTAAGTAGTCCCGAACTTGGAACTAAAGGAACTGGTCAACTTAAATCTCATTTTGAAATGGGTTTTCATTTGGGAAAAACCAACGAACTCTAAACCAACCACAAATTGGGGCTAGATGATGAACTAATTTGGGAAGGTATGTGTCACACTCATTATTTTATTACATGTATTTAATGATATACTTGAATTGTGTTGAATTTAAGGATTAGAATTTATGTGGTATTTAGGGTAATGTGTTGTATGGATGGTAAAGGTTTAGGATGTTTTTGTGTTAATTTGGTCAATTTAACTAATTTATGACATTTGAATATAGGGTGTTTGTAATTGATTGTATTCAACTAATAGGTAACAATATTAGGAATTTTCTAGATTACATTCCTTTAATTGAATATTTTATTGTCTTGCCATTTAAACATGCATCGAAGAATGGCATGGTGCATGCACGATGCCGATGTAGGGATTCTAAAAATGATTTATATTTGGTGAGAAAAAAGTTGCATGAACATCTAATCACGTGTGGGTTGATAGTGGTTACACTAATTTGGCATGGCACGGGGAGGTTGGGAGCTTTGAAGATGTGAAAATAAAGGAAGATGATGATGTAGATGGTGATGATGTATTAGATGCGATGAATGAGGATGTTTCTATAGAGTTTCACAGGAAACAAGTGGCTTTAGAAGTCTTACATAATGACAAGAGGACGACATTTTCTTATAGCTCCAAACATTCGATTTTGAGTATGAATTTGAAAATGATGAATTAGAAGGCCAAATTTAGTTTGAAAGATAAAGGGATGATGGGGACACTTGATTTGATTAGGCAATTGCTTCTCGAGGGTAGTATTATGCCTGGTATATCATATGCAGCGAAAAAGATTGTCGGCCTAATGGGACTGGAATTGAAAAAAATTCCATGCATGGCCAAATGATTATATATTTTATAGGGGTGAGGAGGATTAGTTACTAGAATTATGTCAAGTGTGTGGTGAGTCTAGGTACAAGATGAAGCGGGTCGACATTGCCATGAGAGCAGAAGTGGGGTATGGATCGAAGAAGAAGACACCGGCTAAAGTTTTGTGGCATCTCTTAGTTTTAACACTGTTGAAGAAATTGCTGGCTGCAAGGAAGACGGCAAGTTGTTGTGATGGCATTCCAAAAGAGTTAAACTTATGTAATTAGACATACGTTATACGATGAGCAGTGGAAGAAGCTAGGTACCATATACCCGGATTTTGAATTGGAACCCTAGAATTTGAGGTTAGGCTAATCAACTGATGGAATGAATCCTTTTGGTAATATGAGAAGCACACACATTTCATGGCCTGGTATGTTAGTGATCTATAATCTCCCTTCCTGGCTTATAATGAAATGAAAGTATGTCTTACTTTCATTGATGATTTCTGGGCCAAAATAAACTGGAAATGATATAGACATTCACCTTTCTCCTGTTGTTGAAGATTTTCTAATTTTGTTCGATAAAGGTGTCCACACGTACGATGGTAGTGTGGATAATACTTTTACATTGAAGGCTTTACTATTTTGCACCATAAATGATTTCCTTGCATATGGCAATTCGTTTGGATACTCGGTGAAAAGGCACTGTGCATTCCCTATTTGTGAAAAGGAAACATATTTTTATCAATTGAAACATGGATCCAGAGCTGTTTATCAAGGGCATAGGCAGTTTCTTCCAGAGGATTACCCATGGTGATCGGTGAGGCAGTGGTTCAACATAGAAATTGAGGAAAGAGGATCGTTTATTCCATTATTGGGTGCTGAGATATTTGATAAGGTTAGGAATTTTCCAAATGATTTCAGGAAAGGGAAGAGAAAATTGGTAGTTGAAGGTAGTTGGAAGAAATGTTCAATTTTTTTAGACTGCCTTATTTGAAGGGGCTACAGGTTAGACACTTTCTTGATGTATTGCACATTGAGAAGAATGTGTGCGACTCTTTAGTTGGAACACTTTTGAATATCCTTGGTAAGACCAAGGATGATTTGAAGTCCTGAATTGATTTGGTTGAAATGGGTATTAAGAAGAGTTTGGGTCCTATGGAGAATGGTGATGAATGTTACCTCTCCCCGCTTGTTATTAAATGTCTCAGTCTAAGAAAAAAATCATACTGTGAGACCCTGCGTAGTTTTAAAGTGCTTGGTACTTATTCGTCCAACATTAATTCATGTGTTTCTTAGACTATGTTGAAGTTGGTCAGTATGAAATCCCATGATTTCCACAACCTAATGCAAAAATTTAATGCCATTTCCATAAAGTCGTCACTGCCAACCCATGTAAGATTGTGCATTACGAAGCATTTGTTTTTCTTCAAGATTATTTGAGCTAAAATCCTTAGTGTTGCCAAACTTTGCTGTTTGCAAGCGATGATTATGGAAGTTGTTTTCTGTATGGAGATGTATTCTCCTCCATCATTCATTAACATAATGGTCCCTTTGATTTTTCATTTACTACAGGAGTGATCTGCACCTTGAAGTATGTGTGAACCAATACATTTAGTGCAATTATTAGTATCTTTTGTACACTTTATTGCTAGGTTTAGTTGGGTTTACATCACAAGGGGATAAGATAGCCTTTGTTGGTTTTCTTGTTTAAATCCTTCATTTTGTAGATTTATTTAGACATGATGGATGCGATGTCCTTACGAGCATCTAGATACTATTTTGTGAGCTTCATTGTAGATCGCTCATAAGAACTATAGAGTAGAAGGCCATTCGCAAGGATAGTACTATATATTTGAATGCCTTTCGCAAGGATGGTAGTTGACCGAAGGCCACACGCTTAATTGTGGATGTAGATGGAAATGCACCAAGGAGAAGGGAGTCAAAGCTCAAACAAAGATGAAGACATGCACAACCTATTGCATGGCCTTTGTAAGCCAATTAGTATGGGGCCTAAGTAATTTTATGGCTCGCAAGGAATTGCACGGCTGGTCCATGCCATTGGCTCATGCGGCTAAGTATGAAGCACATGTGGTTCCATATTGCACTGCCCGTGCACCTTGAAGATCAGGATTCGAATACCAGCTCACGTCCCGTAAGGAATTGCACTGGATACACCATCCGGAAGGATCAATCAAGCTTCTAGCAACCCACAAGGATTCATGCAGCTGCTCCGCTTAGATGTAAGGGAACACACTTCTTGGTGATGGCCCGTGCACTATTGCATGGGGCATGTGCTATAGCATGACCTATGCCACCATTTATCTAGGGGTTTCCATATCTTTTTGGGCTTCTTTAATGCCCATTTTCTATCTACTATATAAGGAAGCCTATATCTACTAGTGTTTCTAAGAGTAGGTAGAGAGAAATAGAATAACCATTTACTCTTCTTTTAATCTTCCAAGTTTGGCCCAAGGGCATTGAATCCAATCGAAATATTGGGTTTAATGCTCAGGGAATAGTTTATTTTCTTGGGGATTTTGATTTGTATTCATGATTTGGTATATATTTTGTGAGATTCTGAATCACCCTATCCTTTTGTGTTTATGAATATCAACTTGATTTTTTCTTTACATTCCTATTAAATGCATGTTAGATGTCCTATGATTGACACACACCTTAGTATATGTTTTATGTATGGCGCTAGGCTTGTTTATCCCATTGGGAGTCCGCTGGGTAATAGGGGGGTGAGAGTCCTCGGTTACATGGGTGTATGCAAGTAGGCCGTGTGCACCATTCTAATGACCATACACTAGGCAACTGGAAAATGGTTCCCCGATAGGTTAGGGCATGATAGTTTGTAGGAATTATGGTTGTAGTAGAGCAATTATCGTTGTTTCAACCCTAGAGTCATCATAAGATGCCAACCGCTTTGCCTCTATAGGCTTAGGGAGAATTCTTCATAGTGGAGGTCCGGGATGTAATATATTATGGGAAAGAGAAGCACATAAGAAAGATAAAGCAAAAAATAGTTAAAATATGACACAAAATAGTTTATATTTGTAGAGAATGTTTTTGAAAATAAAATAAGCAAGAACTCGAAACCCTCCCCCCCCCAAAGATTTCAGCCACAAGTTCTTTCACTTTGCTCTGATACCAACTGATGTCATCCTACAATACCAAGTAATGCCGAATGTTACAATGGAATGTATTATTTTAGGGGCTTCATTCGTGCGAGAATTATATGCTCCTGATCCTGATTTTTCATCAGTTTATGCAGCATGCGAAAATGGTGCTTATGATAAGTTTTTTCATCATGATGGTTTCTTGTTTATGAATAATAGGTTATGTGTTCCTCAATGTTCTATGCATGAATTACTTGTTAGAGAAGCTCATTCAGGTGGTTTAATGGGAGATTTTAGTGCATTAAAAATTTATAATTTATTGTGAGAACACTTCTTCTGGCAAAAAATGGCACATTCAGTTCATAGGATTTGTAGGAATTGTATTAATTGCTTGAAGGCGAAGTCAAAGACTAAGCCTCACAGTTTACATACTCTTTTACCTGTTCCTACATATCATTGGGTTCATATTTCCATGGATTTTGTTCATGGATTACCACGATCCCAATCAAGTAATGATTCTATCTTTTTGGTTTTTGATCGATTTTCAAAGATAGCACATTTTATTCCTTGTAGGAAGATAGATGACGCAAAACCTGTCGCGGATTTATTTTAAAAAGAAGTGGTCTAATTATATGGAATCCCTGCTTCCATAGTATCAGACAGATATGTCAAATTTTAATCCTACTTTTGGAATACCTTGTGGCGAAATTTAAGGATGAAATTTGTATTCTCTACGGCAAGTCGTACGCAAATTGATGGATAGACAAATTTCACCAATCGCACATTAGGGGTTCTTCTGCGCACCCTAGTTCGGAAAAACTTGAAGAATTGGGAAGCGTGCATTCTGATTGCAAAGTTTGCTTATAATCACACTATTCATTCCAGTACTTCTTTACCTTAATTTTAGATTGTTTATGGATTTTTACCACATACACCTCTTGATTTAATTTCTAGGAATTATAAACAGGTGCAAAATTTAGATTGAGAAAAGAAAGATGATTTTGTGAAGCGATTACATGAGAAGGTGCAATTGAATATTGAAAGGAACAAATGCTCAGAATGCTGATCGAGCCAATTATGGGCACAGACTTATACGTTTCTAGGAGGGAGGTTGGGTCAGGTTGCATTCGCAAAAGGAGAGGTTTCCAAATTCTCGAAAATCTAAACTAGAACTACGTGGTGATGGTCCTTTCAAAGTGTTGGAGCATGTGAAAGATAATGCTTACAAGATTGATCTACTAGGAGATTGTGGTGTTAGTACTACTTAAAATGTTGTTGATTTATCTCAATTTACCTTTGAAGACGATTTAGTTTCGAGGGCGAAACCTTTCGACCACGGAGGGAATGGTGGAGATGCCAAGACGACTACTACCATAAATGAAGACATTCCACTAACTGATAAAACATGCAAGGGTTATGTTTAGGTTAATCTAAGTGACATAGATGAACCGATTAAATGGTCAAGAACAAAGCTTAGAGATGCGGCATTGAATGCTTTGATGGGACTTATTTGTTGCCTATATAAAGCATTATTGTTTTGATCATATCTTCTTCGTTACATCTCCAATTTGTGCCATTCAAATTGTGTTTTGTTCCTAATTCTTCGTAGAATTTGGAATTCAGATCATAGATCCCAATTTGTAGTTTGTATATTTTTAAATTTCAAAATAAGATATGTAGTACTTTTCTCCTATATTGCTTTGAATTTGTGGTGAATTGATCGATTTCCCTTATATTAGCTTTTTACTTGTGAGTTGTGAGTGTTCTACACTTGGTGAGTGAACTTACGTAACAAAGGTAAGGGAGGGGGAATTTTTATTACTAACCGTTTATTTTCCTAGCGGAGATGGCGGACGATAATCCATTCGTCCCACCTTTTGTTGGTGATCCCAAACATTTTCCACTAACAAACACGTCCAATAGTGAGCATGGTGAGCAGCCACAAGATGAGGAACGTCCAATAGGTATTTATTCGCATATTCCAAGGTTATGGTAGTTCAGATGAAGATTCCAATAAATCGAAAAGGCGATCACACCAAGGATCTTCAAGAAGGAATTTCCATGATAGGCATCATGATTCCCAAAGAAGAACAATGGCCAGTTTGAGTTCAGGTTCAAGTTCAAAAACTACTCGAGACATCAAGGGGTTGAAGTATGATATCACTCAATTTGATGGTTAACAAAATCCGGTGAAGTATCTTGATTGTGAACAACAGATTAATAATTTGTATGATCTCAACAACTATCGGAAGAAATAAAATTTTAAAGTGGAAAAATATTCCTTCACTCACTATGCGGCTGAATGGTGGAAAATTTGAAATAAAAGAGACAACTTGTCGGGAAGAAACCTATCTCTACCTGGGAAAGATTGAAGACCGAGTTTCACCATTATTATGTATGCCTACTTATATGAAGGAACAAAATTCTTATCTAACCAATATGAAACAAGGAAATAACACAGTTGATGAATATTGGCAAGATCTCGAGTTAACCATAAGAAAAGTCAGGATGAAAGAAGACGATGCATTTATCAAAAAATCATTCACTAAAGGGCTGTGTGAGAACCTTCAAACGCCGATCAAGCTTCAACATCACATAACCATGGATGATTTATTGATGAAAGCAAGGTTGGTTGAGAGCACTATGCTGCCAAAGAAGCAGCAGTTCAGATTTCCCAGTCAAAGATTAGGGTTTGACTTCGGAAATCCTAGTTCTGGCCGACGTAGAGTTGCGCCAATGGGAGCCTGAGGGATGGTCTAATCCTACTACAATACCACTCACAATTGCAATGATATAATAATGTAACCACATACTTCAAACCAATAGACTTCAAGGAATTTCGGTAAGTCTCCTGGCTCTTCATCAAATTCAGTTTCAGTTAAAACTTCTACTTGTTTTTCATTGTAAAGAGAGAGGACACGTTCTTAGTAATTGTCCCTATGCTTGAGTGCTAGCAACCATTTAATAAGGAGATGAAGAATATTATTATGCTGATATGCCACCTCTCTATGAGATTGGAGAGGAACAGGTAAATGTAGAGATTATCATAAATGATCAAGGTGAACAAGGTCCGGAAACACAAGGTAACTTCATAACATTGAGAGCTCTAAAATTTAATATGGCTGAAACCCTGGTACAAAGCATTAATATTTTTCATACTCGTTGCCTTGTGAAAGATAAGAATTGTTTACTGATTATTGATAGATGATCGTGTGCTAATACTGTTTCCAATCTTCTTGTTAAATCATTGTCTTTGCATGTTACTACTCATCCATCACCTTATAAACTTATTTGATTGAATTTTAGTGGTGAGATTAAGGTTACTAAACAATGCATGGTAAATTTTAAACTTGGAAAATATCATGATTCTATCTTATGTGATGTTATACCTATGGAAGCTAGTCATATCTTGTTAGGGAGACCATGACACTTTGATCGTAAATCTATGCATGATAGTTATATTAACAAAATTACTATGATTAAGGATAGAAAAAGTTATACATTAACTCCATTGTCACCAATGGAAGTTATTGAGGCTCAAAGACGCATAAAATCGACAAAGAAAAGTTTGCGACTGAGCTAGAAGTGGCCGACCAAAACCCTAGCCAGGGTTTGAAGGTAATCGGCCAAAAGAGAAAATGGAGGCAAAAACCCTAAAATTTTAAACCAAATTTTAGGGGTGGCCGATCCAGGTAGGTCAGGTAAGATTTCTAGTGATTCTGAAATATCGCGAAAGGTTTTATTTTCACATCTTAAACCCATACCATCAATTTTTATGATGAACCTTGAATTTCCAATTGAATCTAGAAAATCATTTTATACTGCTATTAGGGACATGAATTGTGTATTTTCTAATCATTCACATGTATTAATTGTACATATTAAAGAGAGTTATTTTGCCAATGAGGATATACAAGTGCATGTTCCCCCACAGTTTGCTGAGATATGCAGGAATTTACGGATGTATTTTCGGATACCTAGGCACATGGTTTACCACCATTGAGAGACATTGAGTATCAGATTGACATGATTCCGAGTTCGGTTATACCTAATCAACCATCTTATAAGGAGAACCCTAAAGAAAAAGGAACTACAACTACAAGTCGAGGATTTATTTTAAAAAGGTTAATTGCGCAAATATTTAAGTCCTTGTCCGCTATGGTAATAAGAGGAATGAAAGTCCTCGGCTACATGGGTGTATACATGTAGGTCGTGTGCACTATTCCGATGACCATACGCTTGTTGATTGGAAAATGGTAGCCTGATAGTTCAGGGCATGATAGTGTGTCGTTTCAACCGTAGAGTTATCATAAAATGCCAACCCCTTCTACTTTATAGGCCTAGGGAGAAGTGTTAATAGTGTAAGACTGTGATGTAATTCCATAAGGGAAAGAGGAGCGCATAACGGTTGGAATGATTGACGCAATTTCCTAATTTCGGAGGTTGTATCGATATAATAAGATGTGGGAACCTTTTTGTGACAAAAGGGAAGTGTTGAATATCAACCAGACTATGTGACACATATATTGGGTAAGGTTTATATGTCTTGTATTTGATAAATCTGGGATCAAAGTATTCTACCGATCATGTAACAGAAATGTCCCTAAGTGTTAGCATAATATACTATATTCTCTTATTCATGCATGTTTAGTATTTCATAGATAAATCCCCCAAAACCATGTTTGCAACATTTACTATTCCTGACAAGTAATCGAAGTGATAACCCGATTATGAGTTTTGCGTAGTTTGGTTTTGAAATTCCTAGCATCTCCGTGGACGACCCTGAACTTACCACTAGCTACCCTTTGGTATTTTTCAGTGAGTACAGGAGCAACAATATAAATTATTATCTTTGTGAAGCGCTCTGTGAGTTAATTCTATATCCTAAAAGGTTGGTGTTATTAGCGACCTTACAAAGTGCAGATCTGGGAGATTAATCTATTTGATCCTGTATTCTTGATATGGATGTACCCGTTTCAGCGATATATGAAAAATTTTAAGTAATTTTTGAAAAACAGATATAGACCAGATGCAAGTATTTTGCAACGTTATGTGATGGAGGAGGTAATTGAGTTTTGTACTGATTATTTGAAGGAGGTTGATTCTATGGGTGTTTCGAGATCTAGACATGAGGGAAGGGAAGAGGGTGAAGGGGTAAGACATGGTAAGTTATTGAGCCTGACTGCAGAAGATTTAAATATCATCCATTTTTATGTTCTTCGGAACCACGAGAACGGTGTCCCTCACATTAAGATCCATGTGGATAAAATAAGAATAGAGAGTCAAAGACTCTACGAAGCACAAGTGGGAGGTTGTCTCTGTACCTCTTAAAGATACTATTTTTAAGCCCTAAATGCTAACTAAATACAATTAAGTAGATAGTGGCAAGTCTGGGCCGTCCACAGAGAAGAGAGATTTTCCTAAGCGTTTACACATATAAGGTTGGATATAAGCCTAGATATAGATATATACATATACATACATACATATATATATATATATATATATAAAATCATGTAAAGAGGGGATTTTTTGGGTAATTTTTCCTAAGTTATGAAAGTAAAGACAAGACAACTAACAAAGTCAAGTAACTATGCTAATTATACAACAAACTAATAAAAAGGATAAAAATTCAAATGACAAAGCCTTGGGGGCAATAAATATCCACTTCCGAACCTCTTATCCATCATTGAATCCATAAACTATTCACTACTTTAACTACTTGTTGTGAAGATAAATCTTCTACCCTTCTTTGATAGTTGTTTACAAGAGTGAATTCGACATATCTTGCTAAACCTCACTAATTACTCATTTAGTCATTCAACGCCTAAAAGTATACCATTAGTGGCATTAAGTACAAAGAATCAACAAGCTTGGTAACACTTATAAACACTACACCGCATCTAAGCATTGAACCAATTCATGCATTTACACAAGATTAGCCAAGAACGTTCAACGTTCATAAAATTCTCTCATTTGTTACACAAAACAAACATGTTAAGACAATGGAATTCTTTCATTTGTTACTTTCTCCCACCCTAACAAGAAATCATACAAGCATTTCATATACTCAAACTTCCAACACCATTAATGTATTCAACAACCAAATTCAAAGCACAATAAATGCACAATAAAGAAAGCATTAAATAGATAGAAAGGATTCTCAAGACATGGATAAAGAAGCTTCAATCCATTGCTCCCAAGGATATTACTAGCCTAGCTAATAAAAACACATATCTAATCTACAAAAACTAAGAAAAGAAGAAGAAGAAAACTAGGGTTTGGAAAATGGGAAATTTGGCCAAGAAGAGATGAGAAATGAGTGGATGAAGTGCTATTTATAGTACAAGAAAACTAGGAGTAAAAAACAAGTTTCAGGTTGATTTTCGCACCCCGGAATCCTAATTTGTGAGTCGCGACACAATCAACCTAGTTTTGTTTTTCTTCCTCCGGGTGAACCATTGATCCATTTTGAGAATTCTTGTAGTCATTTTTATAGTACTTGAGATGACGAATCCAATGGTGTCACTCTTGAAGGCTAGTTATTCTTGGATAATTCTTAGAACTCCTCTTCAAAACACAGATCATTCTTTATCCTCTAATTTGCTCTCCTGCTTCACTTTATCTTCTACCACTTTGTAAGTGGCCTTCCTTCTTCTACCATTCTTGTGAATGTCCTTCTTAAATCTCCTACCATCCATGAAAATGTCCTTCTCTAAACCACTTCAAAGTGCTTACGAGAAATCTACATATTAAACTCACAAAAGGAACCTGGCTATCTTACCACCAAATCTATTTACACCTCGTCTGACAGTCGCTAAAAACTCTAGGGTGTACCTAATGTAAGTGGGGTCCAATTTCTTCATAAATCCCTTCAACCTTATCCTCTTTAGGAGCTCCTTGACTGGTTTGTGGAGTTTGAGTTACTTGATGGTCCTCTCATGGACAAACTTAGTGTCAAGAATGGGGCATCCAACAAGACTCTCCCGACACTCCTGATGCTTCTTGAGGAGCGTGCGTGTGCTTCGTTAAACATAAGAGGAGGCTGATTTATTAAGGGTTAAAGATAGGATTTATATGTTGCTCCGATTCCTGGTACTATACTACCAAGAATGGTAGATAGTGGAAAGTACCGGGGTCATCCATAGAGATGTTAGTAATATAGTAATATACTAAACACAATCGTGGATTGGTCATCAATCTGATCACGTTTTAGGAATAAACAATGTTGCGAAAATAACCATGGGAGGGGGAGGGGGGATTTTCAACTATCAACTACAAACATGAAATCAACGGAATAAACTATATAAACAAACACTCGAGGAATATTTGCGTAACATGGTTAATGTTATTTTGATCATCAATTTCATCAAATACAAGAACTTAACCCTATTATAGTGTTGTGTCATGTGGTGTGGACAATGGTCAAAACTTCCCCCTATCTGTCACATAGAGGTGCGTGCATAAAATCTTCCATCAGCCTTGCCTCCTCAACTAGGGAAGTGAAACAACGGCTATGGCACATTGCGCAGGTTTGATTCTCCCTTGTGCGATTAAGTCCCAGGCGGAACACCACGAACGAACTACCCCTAGTCCTACAAAGGCAAAAGAAGTAGTAGTCATATCGATGCCTTTTAGGATAAACAAGATAATTCAATTTTTCTACCTACTCTATCTCTACCCATAACCCTTCAGACTTCTTTGGCTGGCTAACTAGATGAATGGTCGATTGTGACGATTAACAATGGTAACCTTCGTGCTTACGCCCAGGATCAGACTGTTGCACCCCAAGCACACCTAGGTTTCCTTAGCCGGAGAGTAGCAATGCACTAGCATGAAAGTAGACTCGATTTTGTGCCAACAAAGTGTGACAATCATGTAATTCATAAGAATATTAAGAACAAGCCAACATAATGATCACAAAACACATAGAAATAGGTAGATCTAGAAATCTCACAAAATAAATTTCAACACATGAATACAAATATAATCCCAAGCTAGATCACTACTCCCTAAAAAATAGATCCATGGCAAATATTGAGTTAAATACCATGGATCTAAGAAAATAAGATGAAGAAAAGAAAAGAAAAGAAAAGAAAAGAGAAGGAAAAGAGAAGGACTCTCCTCTTCCTTCTACTTACAAAGTGAGAGAAAAAAATCTACATTATGCCTTTAACCCTAGAAGACTAAAGGCTATTATATATAAAAGTAGAGAATATGGCCTTGAAAAAGGCCCAAAAATGGCCAAAAACCCTAGCAGCCGCCACCTGGCTTGTGCTAGCGCTAGGTGTCAGCCGTGGCACGGGCCCTGCCGGATGTGCTGGGTATGCCCTGCGTCACCCAGAGCCGCCCGCCGACTGGGTCTTCATTTTCTCGTTTCTGATCTGCAACATGCATCGTTTCACGCACCTTGTCGGCGGGAACCTTGTCTTTCTTAGTAGCTCGGAACACCCACGTCATTCCTCACACCCTATGGGCTGGTCTTTGCATTTGTGACTTGAAACGGCACAAGATGTGTAAAGCAAAATGTCCCGTCCCCATACTTAGCCGATTTTTGGGTGAAAAGATTGGAGCCTCATGCTGGATTTTGACACGTCCCATGTCAGGTGATACGGGACGTGTTAAGATCTCCTGACATGGGCCATGGTGGTTGTTGTGGACCATGCTAGATTTTGGTCTGCGCCAAGCATGTGCGGTTCGTGCCGGCCGTGGTTAATTCGCATAACTAACTTCTTCGCTCTGCTACGGGTAAACTGTTGGTCCGATTTGGGAGTTTTTGTAGTAAATTTTATAGCGATCGAGAAGACGAATCCAATAGTGACACCTTCAAGTGCTGATTATTCTTAGATTTTCCCCAAAACTCCATGCACCCTCAAACAACAATCCCTCTGCTTCTTCTTTGGACTTCTTGAACTTTGACTCCACCTTTCTTGGTCACAATTCCTTCTACTACCACAATTTGAAATTTGTGGCCTTCAATCTACTAACATCCTTGCGAATGACCTTCGATATCTTCTACCAATCTTGCGAATGACCTTCAAGTATCTACTACCACCATCAATGATGACCTTCCACCAAAAGAAAATGAAAAAGCACTCACGGGAAACCTACTCAATTAAGTCTACGAAATGCGGGATTTAGATAAGAAAACCAAACATGGTTATCTAAACCCTTTGTCGTGCAAACATAACTAAAACTAGCAATCATCCAAACAAAAGATGTTATTAAATGTGTTAAATGCATCGACTACGCATGCATAAATATGCACATCAATTCCCACACACTTAAACCTTTACTCGTCTTCGAGCAAACAAAAATGAGAAAAGATCCAAGAGGAATGTAGCATGAAAAGAAAAGTTAACCGATGCATTTAACTTATTCCAAAGCTACCCTAGTTCCCCCAAAGATTGTAAGACTCTCACAACCCTCACTCTCCCTGAAGATCCTAAAGTAGCTAATCCACCCAAAATACATAAAATAAAAATGGGAAAAAGGCAAGGTAAAATGATAAGTGCTAAACTAGCTTACTAATATGAAGAACCCGCGGAAAACAATCCAAGAGATGTTGAAGAAACAACCAAAGATGGCCAAAAGATGTTGAAGTTCCATTTCAAATTTCTCTCATTTTTCCTGGGAGCCCTTTCGGGTTTTCATTATAGCATTCACACATGTTGAACTCACCTCTCACCTTTGTCCACATAGACTCTCATTTTTGCCTAGGTTTTACAACCTCGTGGGGCCAAGCCTCTTATTTTTACCTAGGCTTTTTGACCTATCAGGGCTTTCCTTTCGATTTTTGGGTAAGTTGCCTTTTCGGGTTTCCAACTTAGCTGGGTATTATATATTTTTCATTTTCCCCCCAAAATGCTCTTTAAAGGAGCTATTAGCTACATAGAAACAACCAAGAATCATAAGTGTTATCTAATTCCCTCCCCTACACTTAAAGCTTGCATTGTCCTCAATGCATATTCACAATCATGGAACATATGTTAAGGGAAGGAAATCAGAAAGCACTCACAATGAAAAATGAACACTAAAATCAACCCTTGGTGGCACAATCATGTAATTTAATGAATATACTACCATCACTCCAATAAACTACTCATAACCTCTAATAAAGCAAGTTTAATCACAACCACTATCATGCACTACAAATCGAATAAAGAATTGAGACGCTTTGCAGGGTTATCTATTAGGTTTCGATGTGTATGTTTCAAGGGTTTTGAGGGTAAGTGGGTTTTGGGTGGTATTTTGGTGGAGGTAGGGAAGAAATGGTGATTGGGATGTAGGAAAGTATGTGAGCTTCACGGGTCGTGTACATTTACACGCCCAATGAATTTGGGGTTTGTTCTCCTTCTTATTCCCCATTTTAAGCATCACAGACCATGTATGTCTACATCGTCCATGAGTTCACTACCACAGGACTGCACCTCTAGTACCAGTTTTTTGGAAGTTCTAGCACCGGTTTTTGGGGTTAAAAAAACCGGTGCCTAAGTAGCCGGTGAAAAGTTTTAACCGGTTTATGCGAAACTGGTGCTAAATTTAGCATCGGTTTTATAAGTAGCATCGATTTTGTAAAACCGGTACTAAATTTAGCACCGGTTTTATGACTAGCACCGGTTTTATAAAACCAGTGCTAGATTTTAGCACCGGTTATTTGGGGTAGCACCGGTTCTAATTATTTTAGCACCGTTTTCACTTAGCACCGGTTTCATAAAACTGGTGCTAAAGTCGCACCATTTTCCACATATTAGCACCGTTTTTTTATTTGGAATTGCCATTTGGCGCTGGCTGCAGCTGCGCTAGTTCCATTTGGCTGGGACGGAATTGGGATTGAACGCTGACCGCAGCTGCGCGCAACTGCTCTAATAGTTCCATTTGGCTGGGACATAATTTGGATTGAGCACTGACCGCAGCTGCACGCAGCTGCTCTAATAGTTCCATTTGGCTGGGATGGAATCGGGATTGAGCGCGGACCGCAGCTGCGCGCAACTGCTCTTTTAGTTCAGTTTAGGAAAAAG